>JAPWTK010001133.1:0-84140 GCA_029963805.1 Aromia moschata
GCCCCGGGATTCTAAGTTGGCATCGTATCGAGCTCGATACGATAGGAAGTTTCCCTCGATACGATACTAGTTTGGAATTCTAAGTTGCTATCGAATTTCCCTCAGGTATCGTCGGAGAATTACGATAGAACGATAAATTTCAAGAAAGGGGAATGTGGATTTTATAACTAATAACAACAATTTTCCTTTCTGTGACTATTTCTATACCAAATGTGTAGAGGGAAACTTAAAACGTAATAAAAGCGTCTGGCTAACCATAATGTGTTATAAAAATAATACACACAAATAATGAACTTTAAAGGGTTTGTGTTAATTTTCGTAAATTTTCTGAAACATAATTGAACCTTTATTGTGGGTTCTGGTACCCATTCCATAAGGTATGTAGATGAATAATAGAGGTGCTCGTGGTTAACACTTCATATGCACTTAATAATATGTAATTTGCTATTTTTTAATATTGCATATTCATATTTTTAGGTTTCGAGATGCCATTCAAAGTTTCAAAGTGGATGCCCATTAGCAAATTCTTTTAGAGGCGAAGGAACAAAATTCTGTAATCATTACTGGAAAATGTGTTGGCCCGTAGGGCGAGATACAAATGGGAAATTGTGGGCTGAAACCACAATACATATGCGTGTATTGTGGGCTGAAACAACATAAAAACTCAAAACTCTTGAATTTGAAACAAAGTCCTGTAATCGCTACTAGAAAATTTGTTAGTCCACAGAGTAAAATACATTATGGGAAACTGTGGACTAAAACAACATAAAAAAACTCAATGCTCCTGGGTTTGGAGCCAATGAAAAATTTGAAAATTGAAAAATGGTAAAAAGTAAACAAAAGCAACATTTAACTGTTTAACTTTTGTATATAACTATTAATTTTCAGACGTGGGCTGAATTTTAATACCATATTAAAAAAGAAGACTGCATATCCGAAGAAACTTGCCTCAAACTGGTGGAAAGCCTTCTGAAGGAGAATTATCCAAGGTACTCCGAGTTGAAGTTTTAGGATAAAATTTTGTACGAATATGTGAGCCTGAATTAGGCATACTCCTACAGAGCAAGAAAATATTGATAAACAATAAACTTTTTTCCCTTTTTAAGCCCTTGTTTCCTTTGATATACTCCCCGCAACGACATTATTTCATGCTTGGCGACAATATATCTATTAATTGCCTCGCTCTCTTACTTAACTTACTTAAGCGATATAACTACGAAACATCTATTATGCTACGAGATGATTTACAAACAATCAAAGCCCTTATCCTTAATCTTCAAATAAGCTTTACAAACATTATCAAACGCAGAGGAATGAAAATACAAAATCGCTTTAAAAATTGAAATGTCTACCCTTGAAGCAGCCATAAATTATTGCAGTTAGACGATTATCTAACCTTCTTTATCGAATTGGATTAGAAAGAAATAGATATATCGTTTTGCTAAAAACGATAGCTAGCTTAGTATCGAGATTTTGGTATCGAATGAATGTCAAAAATATGATACGATACCAAGTTAGAATTCCAAATGTAGTATGACGTATCGAGTCAAACGATACGATAGCAAGTTAGAATCCCTGCCATGGTCCTATTACGAACACTAAATACCTAATACTGTCAGAAAGTGTTATTATTTATATTCAGCGAATTTTGAATACTTAGCAGTAATCTCATATAACGAAGCATTACGTCTGAGGCCAGGTTTCGGTTGTGTATGCAGAAATGCACGGCGGCGCAACGAGCGAAATGCATGCTAAAAATCCCTGGTGTTTTAGCGTTCTGATTTAAATTGGCGTTGCGGGAAGCCAGTCACGCCCTCCTCTGAACATAAATGATGCTCGTACACTGCACTCTAACCCGTAATATGTCCTAAGGAGTACACCATTAAGTTCGAAATTATGCATATGTATGAGGCTAGCAAGTCAAGTGGCATATGTGAGCAGTTTTATGTAATAAAATATCATAATAATATTTAGAAAGATTCAGGTACACACTAACTTTTTATCTTATAATAATGTATCGCGTTTTCCATCAAGAAGACCAATTTTAATTAAAAAAGATTTTGAGATTTTGTTAAAAGTGACAATATCACTACCCGACAAGATTTTGTT
The DNA here is from genome assembly GCA_029963805.1 of Aromia moschata. Lineage (NCBI taxonomy): Eukaryota > Metazoa > Arthropoda > Insecta > Coleoptera > Cerambycidae > Aromia > Aromia moschata. Next base: position 2,110 of record JAPWTK010001133.1, read on the forward strand.
GTTTTATTGTTTCCCAAGTAAAAGCACACGTTTTTGTTGCTTTTTGAGATATTCTAACCTTGTGCAAAAGGTGCTGCACCTTGTCTAAAAGTGCAAAAAACGCTTGTTTTTTTTGGCATATTTGAGTTTATGTATCACCGCGTTTTTTTCTCAAAAAAAAACTAGTGGGATCTTAAAGTTCAAATCTACTCTCAAATGCCGTTGAGTTTGCTCAAATATCTTTTTTCCCTCGAGATATCGCGGTTTGAAATTTTCAGGTTAATAATTTTTCACTATACCTGAACTTTCATTATGGACATGTATATATATATAAAAAAAAACTGGACGTTTTCCACGAAACACCGAACTACTACACTTTCTCGACGCACGTTTCGCCAACCAAGTTGGCATCTTCGGAGAAGATTAAAACTGTTTTAATCTTCTCTATTAGTTTAGATTATACTCTCTATTAATCTTCAGAAGAAGATTAAAACTGTTTAATCTTCTCCTGAAACTTGGTTGACTGAAACTTGGTTGACGAAACGCTCGTCGAGAAAAAGTGTAGTAGTTTCGTGTTTCGTGGAAACGTTCAATTTTTTGTTTCTACGCCGAAGGTTCCGAAAGTGCCCACTCAGGATCAAAAGATTGTTTTGTATCTATTAAGAAACGTAAAAAATATTTTGATTTGAAGTATTTGACATGAGAAAATATTGTTTCTTATGTCAAATCTAAGATCAGATTTTCAAATTTTTCGAAAAAAATTCAATATGGCCGACGGAATTTGATTAAAGTTACAATAGCGTCTATAGAACTTTCATGAACTTTTTTTTAATGAAAGAATGTCGTCTTTATTTAGATTATTTTGTATACTATAGAGACATCCAAAAAAAACATCATCAAAGTTGGCCGAGAAAAAAAGACGTATTTCTATTCTTATTCGAATTTATAACCTTATTTACTTGTCAAGACTGTCACATCATATGACAGACAGTTATTTATTTACAAAAATTGTGACAGTCACTTGTCAAAAGTTTGACATAACCGAAAAGCTTGGACATGACCGCTATTTCCATCTCTCGTTCATAGCCAGAGTTGATGACGTTTTTTTTGGATGTCTATAGAAATATATAGTAACATAATAATAAAAATAAAGGTTAATAACAAATATATATGGTGAAAGCAATATGGCGACGAAATTACGAAATTACAATAAAATAAATGACCAATTGATTGACCATTCATTTTCTAAGTTTTCGAGGTAGCTGAAGTCAAATTTGATGTTATATTTTTCATTTCCTTTACTGAAATATTCATTATCGTATTATGAGCAACCTAAAAGTGCAAAAATTTGTTATTGGTCTTTTTAATATTTTTTACGTTTCTGTTAGGAGTTTGCCATAATCCCAAATAACACCTAAAAAATGCCCAAAAATCTAAAACAAATAAATTAAAAGCTTAAACCTAAAAATTTTAAACCGAGCATAACCTAAACCAAGAGCTTTACACCAAGAACTTTAAAGTAAAAGAATTCTCAACATAACATAACCTGAGACAAGAACTTTAAACCAAAAACTTAAACCTGTTATAAATTAAAACAAGAAATATTGAGTTCCTAATACTGGAGCTATTAAGGTTTAGAGTTCATGGTTTAGAGTTCTACATGTAAAGTTACTGTGTTAGAATATGTTGCATATAGGTTTCTTGGTGCAAAGTTCTTACTTACTTTTGTTAGATTTAGAGTTCTTGATTTAAATTCCATGTCTCTTGCCTTTTTTTAGTAAATTCCATGTTTCGAGATATTGAAAAAAAAAATCAGCGTAAAAAAAATGTTTATCTAATATGTTATAGTATGGAAGTGGTGGATAAAGGTATGGTACCTTGCATCATACGTTTTAAGATATTAGATAAATGGAAGGAGAATGGTACGTTTTCATCCTAAATATGGATTTTACAATATATTCGATCATTGCGCATAAATTCTGACCTTGATTCGGTTTCAGTGACCCAAATTACGTATGGATATAGTGATCAGTTCATGTAAGCTTTTAATTTATTTGTTTGAGATCTTCCGGGCATTCTTAAGGGTTTTTTGAGTTTAGGAAAAATACAAGAGCTAATCGGACATGACGCACATCAGTTCTTATCCAGCGGGTCAAAATCCATGGGAATACATAGATTTTCCTTCAGCACTCGATTTTTTTGTGGCTGTGTAATCTTTTCACCTTTTTTCTGTTTTAAAGACCATTAGAAAATGCTTCTTAATCTTTTTTCCATATCATCTTGTTTTTTAGTATGTATTGGTTTTTAGTATATACTGTATTTATATATACTGTATGTTTCCTCCTCTAGTGTGTAAAATTCATTTTATTTAATAAATCGTATGTTGTCCTTTTAAATAATGTTACTTTTATATCTTGTGACATTTATCGCGGCATTTTTTTTAAATTATATATATTTTTTGACAAATGCCATATGTACCTATGTAGGTACAGGTTTATCAAATGAACCTTGGATAAAAGTTGAAATAAAGTTCCCTCTTATAATTCTTGGCATTATTTTTTAATAAAACGAAACAAATTATGGATATATGGTTAACAAATCAATAAATCTAATAATCAATATAGTCAATAATCAATATGATTATTACTGTGCCTTATAAATATTATTATAAAAAACTAACTAATTTTCAGTTGATGTATATACCAGAAAAACACCAATACCCTCTTTGTTTGTTCACAACACCTCCGGGAAATGATAATTAATTGATCATTAATATTCATCAAAAAGTGAAGTGCTCATGGTTTGTTTTATAATTTGAAATTAAACTGTAATTGCATATATGTTGGTATAATATGCAATATATTTGTACAGTGAAATTATTTGACCCCACTCAGAAAATAACGGATTTAATGAATAACTTTACTTCACTCTATTTTTTCACATTCAAATTTTCCGACGGAAAAAGGCCGTATAAAAAGGACCAGTTGCTTCGTCTGTTTTAGCCACAATATCAAAACTTCCAAATGACAAGTTGTGGTAAAGAACAATTAATACTTAATCGTTATAAGTTCAGTAATCGTGACGATACGGATATGTAATTTGAATATAATAAATCAAGTTGACTGAAATTATATAAAAGATAAAAAATATGGGCAGCTCATTACCTTTTTTATGAATCTGTTCAATTTCCGCATTATAACTTAATAGACGTAGCTCTTATATTTTTCTTTGCTCTAAAGTTCACATTACAATCGCGTAATTGAAGTTTCATGTAGCCGAGGCATGGAATAAGCCGTCAGTGAATTAACAGGCGACGATAAGATAATTAAAAAGTACGGTTAAGCTTCTTAAGTTTGGAAACGATGTTTTTCTTAGACATCATGTCATTACGTACTGCTCGCAAGCTTACTTTTGGCATCTTTTGGCGAAGCCCCCCGGGCCCAAGTATATTCGCCTAACTATTACCTAAAAATGTATCATTTAATATGTATTTAATATCCATCTATGTACCCATTAGGGTGCCGCTTACTGCTTACTGTATAGTAGTTAATAGGTGTAACGATAGTATGACAGATGGTCTATTTCGAGGACAGTTTCATTACTACCATGTAACAGCACTCGTTAGATAAATTCGTATCAGCATGAATTTGAAATAAATAAATTGGTCACTACCTAACTATTGCAACAGCTCCCCGTTGGACGTAAATAATTGCCGACAACAAAATATGCATTTTCGTCAATTAATGCAAACTAGGCCCCATAAGTCCTATCTTTGAATAATCAACAGCAATAATTTGTTGTAAAACATCCTGCGCCATGTTATATGGTTGTTGCATACAGATTTTATCTGCATTAGTCACGAAGTAAATTGATTGCACTCATTTTGCCAATTCGTTGTCGTTAACCGAATTGCAGACGTGATACAATTGCGAGTTTGGTTGCAATCAGCGGGTACATTGAAAAAATCTACAGTCAATATACCATACATATGTGGGGCCTTTCACGCCAACTAAGTGAGGTCAAAAAAATTCCTGTTTTAAACATATCACAATCGATAGTACTTACCTGCTAAAAAACTAACTTCCCTAAAATTTTAGATTTTTGAGCCACAAGGGGAGGGATGGTGAGGGTGAGAAAATACAAATTTTCGTTTCGACTACAATTTCAATCTTTCTCGGTAAGAAAATGAAAAAAAAAATAATAAGAAGGTTGCAATGGTTTTCGATGTGTTTTTTTTTGAGTAGAATCAGATAAAAATATTTTCAAAATTGTTGGGGATAATTTTCACCCTTATTTTTGAGGATTTAAAGTTTAAAATCGAAATTTCGAAAAGTATGACACGATTTTTTTTTTCAATTTTTTTTATTTCTTTCCTTTTTTTTGTACTTTCGATTAATTTTTAATTCATAATGGGCGTCGACCAGGAACTGGCCCAAAAAACGGCCCGAAGGTGAAAAAACGTGGTTTTAGCGTATTTTCTCGTCCAGATAGTAAATGGCAAGTGAATAATATATTCCAAGGTTTTTGGGGTCGCTGATTACGAATCTAACGTCAGATTTTCAAAAAACAAAATGGCGGATCCAGTATGGTAGTCAACTTTTAGAAAATGGCTAAATTTTGAAATTTAAAATATACCATCGTATTCTACAGGAAATTTTCTTCATACTTTTCGATTTTAAACTTTCAATCCTCAAAATAAGGGTGAAAACTACCCCCAATAATTTTGAAAATATTTGTATCGTATTCTACGCAAAAAAAAACACATAGAAAACCATTGCAACCTTCTTTTTTATTTTTTTTTTCATTTTTCTTACCGAGAAAGATTGAAATTTTAGAGTCGAAACGAAAATTTCTATTTTCTCACCCTCACCATCCCTCTCCTTGTGGCTCAAAAAATGTAATATTTTAGGGAAGTTAGTTTTTTAGCAAGTACTATCGATTGTGATATGTATCAAACAGAATTTTTTTTGACCTCACTTAGTTGGCGTGAAATGCCCCATGTGTTACTAGCATAGCCCAATTCACTCATGCCAGAATTTTGACCCATAATGCGTTGAGGTGCTTAAATGCCCACAACGCGTTCTGGGTAATTATTCCGTCCACTGGGCGTAGTAGGCTTTGAAGTTTACTCAATTAGGAACTGACATGAAGGTGTGGCCTAATTAATATCGCTGACTTTAAGTTGCAAGTTTTAGATAAACACGCGTGTTTCTAATCGGTGTCATTTAATTATTAAATGCTTTCATTAAATGAACTTTTTAACTAAGCAGGTTCGAACGTCGCTCAAAAAACTTTGTCAATGCCGCAAAAATTTTAGAAACTAGACATTTAATAAAATGTGGGAGAAATGTGGAAAGATTGAATACGGACGTAGTAACTTTCACCGCGTTTTGTTTACAAACTTCTCACCTAAAATAACGACCCCATGAAATTAATGTAACAAATTATTTTTTTTTGTTATAAATAAAATCCTGTCATGATGTTTCAGAAAAGGCAATTAATTAGATGTATTGTATCTAATATTACTACACATCTTAAGTTAAAACTAACACTTGAATTCTCATATTAAAAATAGACATCTGAAAATTGTTAAATTTTTGGAGTTAAAGAATTTATTATTATTAACACAAGATTGATGAAAATTCTGGCATTTATAAATTTTTCTTTTTTATTTGTTCATTAAAAAACTTAAAAATTTTCGGATGACTGCTGTTTTTACATGATAATTTAATAATAATTATTTATTATTTAATTATTCTAAGTGGTTCACGTGTGTGCAACCTCGTTTTAGTTATAATTTTAACCACCAGGTGTCGTGACCAAAGTGGTCAGTTCCCAGTAGCCGAATATACATAATACATATGTGATATTTAGGCCAAGTTGCATATAGCGTGTGTTGCTTCGTGTAGTCGCTAGAGGACTTCAAAGGCCCGGAAAAAATTTAGTTTTCCTTTAATAACTCTAAAATATACCTGGTTATCAATTTTGACCATTTTTGGGAGACGGCTTAAGGGGTAACAAACACTACCTTGTAAGTTTTTTTGACCATTTGTGTTTATTGGCTTAAATGCTTCCTTAACTATCCAAAAATGATATCCAAAAGGTTTTATGTGGGGGGAATTTCAAAAGTCGTCGAAAAATTATGTTTTCAGAGTCAAAGTCACAGTGCTGTTTAACAAGTAATTTGTGCGCGTTCGACATCGGTGGAGTACGGGTTACTATTTCTTCGTAAACACAGTATACCTTGAATTACGTGAAAGACATGAAGGATTGAAGGACATGAAAGCAAGAAACAGCAGAAGGATAGCATGAAAACCTCCACAAGGTAGTGTTACCGCTTAAGCTTACAATTGACGTTTTTTTAGTTTTATATAGGATGCTTTTGAAAATATAGAAACATCTGATAATAAATGTCGAGTGTAGATTTCTACTCCTATTTTGTTATTGCGTGAATATTGGCTAGCGATTTGTTTTTTGTGGGATAGCCTACCTAGTTCCGAAGCTTTATTACCCATCGTTCAGCCGGCATAAACCTTTATAGGCGACTACTAAAGAATCTAGGCATAACAAAACTGCATCAGGGGGGGAACTCGGCATTGCATGTGAAATAGTCTATACAAACCATGTAATTAATAATTTACATACCAGAGCGTCTGACATACCAGAGGCCTGAAATGGGTAGTGTTGTGCGCTTGCAGCAACATATCATTCACTAGTTGAGAATCACGCTTCGTCGAGGATATCCGTGATGTGGCATTTCGTCTACTGTAGGTATACACCGAGTGTTTCGTTACACGTATGATTGGATCGTTATCCGTGGATCGTTATACGTGGATTGACAGTAATCCTGACTTTATGGAGATTTACGTATTAGGGGAAATGACCTATTTTGTACTTTTTGTGGACGAACTATGAATGAAATATGTTATTGCAAGTGCACAACACTACCTATTTCGGGTCTCTCGTTTTTGTTTTAACGGAAATGTTACTTGTAAAATAGCAGGGGTGGTTGATTCATAATTTGCCGACATATCTATATCGTTCAGCATTAGAGCTTTTTTAAATGGAAAGCAGAAATGACACTGACACGTCAATGAGTAAATAAATATTAGGGTTCAGATATCTTATCGCCTTTTTCCCATTGCCTTGTAATGTATGAAAATTTAAAAACCCTAATAAGTGGGTCTCTTAGTGCTGCTAAAAGACAATAAAACCGAGAAACAATTTGGTTTGTTGTTATTGAAAGATCCCAAATATTTTTGATAATTACAAATGGTCCTTGTTTTTTTTTCAAAGAGTTAGTCTTGAATTTCCCCCTCATCCGCTCTGATCAGACCTAATAAGCTCGGACTTGTGGTTTTTGATGACGAATGACAGTGTCCAGGAATTATTCTCATTCTACACAAATTGTGGTAATCGAGATATTTAGATAAGATAAATAATTTGATGAATCTGAAACTACAATTATTCTTCTAATGTGCGCAAACATATAACTGTGCAAAACGATAAATAAAAATGCATAATACTATTTAGAAGACGTAACAGTGTTTTATGTGCGAGAACAAAATATACCGTATCATCTTTTACAATAAGAGTAAACATAATGAACAGCCTTTATTTTTAGAAAAGTTGAGCATAAACTACAATTTGCCCGTTTTATGAATTTACTGGATGCAATATATTTGTCGTTAATAATTTTCTCCTGACAAAAGTTATGAAACATTTTATACACGGTGGAGACTTCAACTGGAATATATTCGCTGGCGGGGTGGTGAATGATTTTTCAAAAAAATTCCCGAGACACGTCAACTTTTAAATGTATTTACCTACATTTTGCAAGTAATGCGAAAAATATAGCCCTTCAGGGGTGGCTGAAACCACCCTCGACATGATTTTTTCAAATGCAACCCTATGGCTTGTGACCCCTCATTGTAAAGCTGGTGGAAAGAGGAATCCAACGCACTGATCAAATTTTAATTTTTAGTATGTTTGTAGGGTTGCATACAATTAAAACGTAATTTTATAGTTTAATTTATTTTTAACGCAACAATTTCGTACTCAAAATGTGTGTTGTTTAGTTTTGGAATGTAAACCTTACTTTTCATATGTCCCCACAAAAATTCCAAGCAATTTTTTTGCCACAACTGATATTTGTTATTTTTTTGCTAGTGTTTTTACACGGCCGCAAAGAGTAATTTAGTTTGTATGCTGGATTCAGAGTTTGAAACGAAGTGTTATTTCAAATTGGTGAAAATGTCTGAATCACTAAAAATCGAAATTTTGATGATGATTGGATATGGTGATAGGGCGCGAACTCAATGCGAAGTTGTTCGCTTGTTTCGAGAAACGCATCCTGACTTTCCACCACTAAATCAAGGTACCATTAGTAAAATTTAGGCACAATATCGAGAGATGGGTCATGTCAGGAAAGTACCGAGTAAGAGGCAGGCTGGTGTTGATGACGACACGAAGTTGAATTTGTTGCTTGCTCTAGAAGAAAATCCAATCACTCCAGCCCGTCAACTGGCCCGTGATAGTAATCTTAATCACAAAACAGTTTTAAAAATACTTAAATATGAGAAAAAACGCCCATATAAAATGCAAGCTGTTCAAGAGCTACATGAAGATGATCCAGATCGACGAGTGGAATTTTGCGATTTATTGATGACTTGTATTGATCAAAACCAGTTATCTTTAGAGTGGATAGTTTTCTTTGACGAGGCTACTTTTACATTAAATGGGCACGTAAATCGCCAAAATTGTCGTTACTGGGCTGAAGAGAACCCCCATTGGATGAGGGAACTTTATACTCAGCGCCCACAGAAAACTAATGTGTGGGCCGGAATAATACAAGATAGAATTGTAGGACTATTTTTCTTTGATGACACTCTTAATGGAGCAAGATACTTGCGTTTACTCCAGCACGAACTAATGCCAGTGCTATGTCATTTATTTCCAAATCCCTTAAACCCTAACTTGACCGACGAGAGGTTATGGTTTCAGCAAGATGGGGCCCCACCACACTATGCTGCCATTGTTCGTCAGTATCTGGACAGAATTTTTCCCGGTAGGTGGATTGGGAGGCGAGGTAGTATTGAGTGGCCAGCAAGATCTCCAGATCTTACACCACTGGATTTCTTTTTGTGGGGACATCTTAAAAGTAGGGTTTATATTCAGAAACCTAACAACATAGCAGATCTGCAGGAAAGGATAAGAGAGGAAATCGGAAAAATAACACCGCAAATGTTGCATAATGTAAGGGACGAAACCTACCACAGACTGGAACGCTGCCAACAAGTGAATGGTGCACATTTGGAACAATTGTTACGTTGAAAATAAATTTAATTTTTAAATTGTTTTACTTGTATGCAACCCTACAAACCCACCAGCTTTACAATGAGGGGTCACAAGCCATAGGGTTGCATTTGAAAAAATCATGTCGAGGGTGGTTTCAGCCACCCCTGAAGGGCTATATTTTTCATATTACTTGCAAAATGTAGATAAATACATTTAAAAGTCGACGTGTCTCGGGAATTTTTTGAAAAATCATTCACCATCCCGCTAGCGAATATATTCCAGTTAAAGTCTCCACCGTGTATATAAGTCCGTATACGTACTAGACTTTACAGGAGGGACAATGTGTAAATATGTAACCATGATCTGTATACAGAGATGGACAAATGTTTCGGGCGAACGAAAAGTGTTTTTTTTTTTTCGGTTTTTACGACCAAAATTATTTTATTTTACAGCGCCATCGGTCTGTCCGTGATGTCATTAATAACGATATGGTGGCATCATCTGTCGTTTTGTTGAACTCCCTATATATTGTTGCTTATTTTGAATACTAAACTCATTTAGATAATTTTTTTCATAGCAAATTGTATGTTTTCAATTCAATAATTTTGGAAATATTGGCATTTCAAAGAATGCGAATAAAAAACTTTTTAATAAAAAACAAAAACCTACAATTTAGGTAAAAAACTATTTATCTAAATGTTCTAAATGTCTAAATGACAGTATCCAAGCCTGTCAAGTATCCAAGCCAAGTGAACTGAAAGCATGTTCTGGAAATGTTGTTGAGGCATACCATGCGCTGCATCTAAAATTTTGTTTTGAAGATCTTCCAAACTCTCTGGTGTGGTGTGATAGATAATAGAGTTTAAACAACCCTACAGATAAGAATCTAGAGGGTTCAGGTCTGTCGATCTAGTGGGCCATTCAATGCATCCTCGCCTACCTATCTATCTTCGTGGAAAAGTATACCAAAACTGGTGGTGACGCTCCACCTTGTTGAAACAAGACATCGCTGTCGTTTATTAGTGCTTAGTCGTTATCTTGACTGAGAGAGATGTTGATTAAATCGAGTATAATACTATTGCGAAGTAAGTATAAGTAAAAATTAGTCGTCAAATTTTCGTTGAGGAAGGAATATCCTATAATATCGTTTCCAATATTGTCCGCCTATATGACGTTCCATCATTCTGTGGGGATTGTCATTGCTGCTTATGGTCAAACCTACAATTATGTCTGTTAACGAAGCCATTAAAGCAAAATATTGCGTCATCAGAAAATAAAATACGACTTAGAAAGTCAAGTTGTATGTAAATATTATTGATTATGTGTTGGCAGAATTCCATACGTCTATCTGAATCATATTCTGATAGTTTCTGAATCAGTTTGATCTTAGGACGCATTTTATTTTCTTTGAGGATCCTTCTAACTGGCGTTTCGCTGTTATTCTCTGTGAGGGATGTTTTGGAACTGTAGTTTAGTTCTTCTTGCATGGCAAGGAAAACATCTAAAAACTTCATCATTGGTAGCTGTTTTAGGACGATTTCATCTTCTTTTGTTAGCTGGATTATATGAGGCTTTTAAAAATTGTAACTAACTTGATAGTCTAGTAGGCAGGGAGCTAAAATCATCAAAAAGTGTTTTTTGAAACATATAGGGCTAGTTTTGACGGTTCCCTATGTATTTTTTTGCGTAGAACATAGTGCGCGAGGTCCGTAGAGCTGAAACCGTCCGCTAATTTTTTTTAATTAACAATTTGTAAAAAGAAACGCCTTTTTTTCACAGTATCGCTTATATCTCCGCTCCCTGGCATATTTTATATAGCATATGCATTTAACAAGTTGTAACCTATTGAATTTTCAAAAAAATTTAAGCCCAATCCGAAGTCTCGAAGTGCTATTGTTAACTTGAAAATGATGAAATGCTGAAGTTGAAAAAGTGCTTTTTTTCCACTATTTTTTTGCTTCAAAAGTAAGCAAAAAGACTGCTATTTGTAGTATAAAAAAATTAGAAAAAATATTTCAGCTTGATCCGTTAATAACTTTTCGAATAATTAACGATCGATTTTTTTTGCAAACCTTAATTAACAATGACGCCATTTCTTTGTTTATTGTACGATATTGACCGGCTTAGCTTAGAAAAATCTCCTCAAGTTTGCGAGACTTTTTGAGATTTTGAAAAATATTAATTTGGGCTAGTTTTATAACGTGTTCTACGCGACTATCTTTTTTGACGCGACGTATATATTTTTTAGCGTTGCCGCTTCGAAATTCTCAGAATTGTTACTATAATTACTTGAAAGTACGCTTCAAGGAGCGTATTTAAAAAAATTTTGGAAATTTAATAGGCTACAACTTCTTAAATGCATATGCTGTATAAAATATGACAGGGAACGGATATATAAGCAAAAATGTGAAAAAAGACGTTTCTTTTTCACAAACTGTTAATTTAAAAAATTAGCAAATGATTTCAGCTCTACCGACCCCACGCATTGTGTTCAACGCAAAAAAAATACATAGGGAACCGTCTAAACTAGCCCTATATGTTTCAAGGACACTTTTTGATTATTTTAGCTCCCTGCCTACTCGACTATAGTCAATATTTCTAAAACAACTGAATTTAGACATATAATATGTTTGGTAATTTATTAAATAAGTTCACCATTTCTTTCTTAGTTTTTTTTTAGATTTTATGCAATAAATTATTATTATTAAGCTTAATTTTCAAATATACTAATGTATATAAAGTAGTCAACAAATAAATGAGTAGATAAATAAAATATATCTTGTAAGTAATAACATTCACTTTAAGATATATTCATATTACTAACAAAGAGTAAACTGTTTTGTTATGCATACATGTGAATTAGTAGGTACGCAAATTATATTCATAACATAAACTAATTAATTGCGAAAATACATTTAAAAGAGAGGACGGGTATCACAAATCTCCTATTTCAGTATCAGATAATTAAAATTGAAAGGTCATTAATTAATTTTGATAACTAATGGTCTAAAGCCTATATGTTGGCACCGAATTATGTGTCATTTATGGGTAAAATAATACGTTGTGATCTAAAATTATTAATTTGAATATCGCAGAAAATACTCAAAATAATAGGTCGGTAAATGTATTGATTTTAATTTTTCCAGAGTGGTATTCTCGGTATTTTACATACAGGACTGATGATAGTGACGTGATAAAATTACTGTTTGACTTATCGTGTGGAAGAAAGAATCCTGAGACACAGGTTTGTATATTTTTTTCTGCTATTATAAGGAAAAACCAGATCCACATACGCTTTTTTATCTTTTTGACATACATTTTATATTATGTTAAGACTTCGTTGCATTTTTCATCTTTCCTTTTTTTAATCGAAAATAGATTTTGTAAGTATGTATCTAATTTTTACCTTTAAAAATTTTAATTCATCAACAACAAACTACTTAATGTATAAAATTAATGTAAACCACTTACAAAAATTAAGGGAGCAAAAAAAGCTAATTTTTTTCTCCGATTTTTGATGGGCTGAAAAATGATATGACTTCGTTTAACCTAAAAACAATTTTCTGAGCCCGTGGAGCGAGAAAAAGAAGGCTATAAATTTGGAAAAAAATTGCGCTATTTCTTCGGATTGCGTTAAAATCGTGGCTTCTAAAAAATGTTGGCCTACAGATCCAAAACTAGAGTCTTGGAGCAAAACGCTTTTTTTTTTAAATTCGCTATACGACCATTCTTCACTTAGATACACCCCGTCAAAAATCAGAGAAAACCCTAATTTTTTTTGCTCCCTTAATTTTTGTGGGTAGTGTAGACCATAATATCCTTCTTGAGACATTGCTACAGGGCTTTAATTAAATTAATTTCATAACTATGTTATGTCATTTATAAAATTGTTATTTAATACACTATAGTCATATGTAAACGAAAATCTAAAATGAAACTATAAACACCCTGTAACGTGGTTACCTTGAATTTTGGGCTTAAGTAAATTTAGTTAAGTAAGCAATTGTATTTACCCAAAAAAGCTGCAATTTTGTTATGTACCCTTATGGGACATCTTATATCTATATAATATAGGGTATCCCAAGGTACTTGTACTTGAGAATAAAAGTCCTTGAAAAAGCAGACTTAAATGGTGGATCCTATTTTTCATAAACGTACATGTTTTTTAACTCTTGAACAAACAATCTTGAAAGAGTTTTATTGTCCTGATTATATCTACTGCATTTTCGCAATCTTATTATTTTTTTAATATTTCTATAAAAGTATGTGATTCAGCGAGAGCCAATACTCTGTATAGGAAATTTCCAGCACAATTTCGGTATATGTTAAACGTTAGGTGGTGTTAAATTGAGTTTAAAAACAAGGTGACTTTTAATTTTACACGGACACATTTACAATTTTTATAACAATTGTAACTGTAATAATAACACATACAACAAATGAGTCTCTTAAAAAAAGTACGAACGTTTAACAATGTTAATCTTTTAATTTAATCTTAACTTTATACATCCTCTTTACAAATATAAAAATTTGATACGACCCTAAAGTACTATTTACAATTAAAATTATAATCATAAATTATACCTACAAATTACATGTTAAAAGCTTGCCATAACGAAGTTTTGTGATTCTCTCTGACCACGTATTTTTTACAGTGTGATATATTTATAGCACAATGAAAACACACCTGTAAAAAAAATGTAATGGTACCAGAATTTTTTACCTTTTTGTGGATACAAAATTAAAAGTTGTTTTTAATATTTATGATTACTTAGTTTTTTATAAAAAAAAAATTCTGAATCTATTTATTTATGAATATTTAGTTATTATTGTTTATATTTAATTTAGTATTTAACATATGAAAATTTATCAAAAAAAATCTAACTTTTATCTGAGCAACTTTTTTTCTACTCTGAATAATAAACTCGCCTGTATGTAAACTAATGGAATTTATACGTCTTTCTTGTTTAGTACTTAATTGATTACGAGATTTTGGGAAAATTTGTTAATTGTAGGTAACATAGTAAGTATTCAATGTATTGTTTAATAAAAAAAGATGTACTCGCCAAACTTGGCAACATATCACTAAAACGGGTCTGAAAATTATTGAGAAAATATTCGCCCTGTTCCTTGAATCTGATTGTTTCCAACTGTAAAAAATGTTGGACCAGTTGCATTTCACTTAACTCGTTTCTTTTACTATAAAACTGAGATGGACGACAACTTCTGATGAATATAGACTGGCTATGGGAACGGAGCTATTGTAATTTGACTTTGAGAAAAGACAGTATACCTAATAGTATACTTAGAGACTTACTCGTAAATAATTAGGTATATTAGCAAAAAATGATGCTACACCTACGTCTACGAAGAAAAATCCGAATAAATGGGATGATATTTTTTTACAGAGGTGTTTTCATTTCGAATAAATCGCACTGTGTATTATCAATCTCTGGGCGCCACTGAAAATAATAAAGAAGAAGTCTTTCAAAAAGAAGTTGATGTTAACAACTCATTCTTATATGTTATATAAGTCAACACAATAGGATCTGCTTTCTAACAACGTTGGACTTGATTGGACATCATTCATTCCTTTCTGAAAACTCTTCATCCTTCATTATTTTGTTATAGTAAATTCGCAATAGCTAGATAGTCCCACTTGTGAAATACTTAACCACTTGTCATGTTATCTTGAAACCGTATATTTGCATTGAATTGATTACAATTACTCTATTCAAATTAGAATGCACTTACTGGAGCGAAACTTGTAAAATATCTGACTCAGTGAAGTTTTTATCAGTCCTCGATGAATATCTGAACATTATCACCTAACCAACACATAAACCCGAATGAAGTAGAAACTAAAAAACAACAGGGCTATAATTCTCCATAAAGGAGAACCATTCAGGGGGTGTTTGGATATAATTTCCAAATTTGTGTTACGTGAAAGATGTAATTCTTACAATGGAACTGTCAGAAGTTGCTGGTTTTGTTCTCACAGACAAAAGGTTTTTTTTCAATCCAATAAATACTCTTGTACGAAAGAAGTATTTTTGTTATTTTAAATAAAATTTCTCTGAAATAGTCTTGTCTGCAGTCTGATGAAATATCCTTTTGACACAAGAATACTTCTTATAATAAAAAAGTATCCTTTCTAAACGGAAAACTAAAACTATTTTCTTATACACGCCCATGACAGCTCCAAGGGGTCAAATTGGACTTCAAAACTACATTTTTTAAAAATAATATCTCGAAAACTATCTAAGACTCTGATTGGAATTCCCATGTCAACCATTTATTGCATCCGATCTTGATGAAAACTGAAACTAGGGTGGTTTTTAAATACTGTTAGTGTAATTTTAATAGTAATAATAGTAGAGTTTTTGTACCTTCCCCTAAAATTATATATGTCAGTGTGTCTGAAGAAGACGAAATATTTATGAAAAAAATAAAATAATCAAAGAACCCCGCACTAAACAAATGGAAAGTGGGTACCGGTCGATTTGTCTAAAAATTGATTACATTATAGTTCTCGACTTTCTGAACAAAAGTTCTCATGTACCAAAAAAATATCCTATGATTAGGATTCAAGATATAGAAGGATGAAGGTTGATTATTTGGCTGGATTACTGAAAATGCCTGATGCATTTTGCAGATCATAAACCCGGAGAATTAGTAGTCTACAAGAAATCCTTCAATAAAAAAAGTTATAGACAGTTGTTGAGAGGTATTATATTGGCCATGGTCATGAACCTTACAAGGTCAAGTTAATGTTTTACATGTAAATCGCTGTTTTCTTATGTGGCCATATATGAAGGGTTCGAGCAAAGTCAATTGGCCATTGATATTGTGGCCCAATGTCACACAAAGGTCATGTCTGTTTACTTACCCTCGACCATGAAACTTACAAGGTCATTTCTAAGCCGTTCCTGGCCATGTAGTTTTTTTTTTTAGCGGGAACCAAGATTTTTAAATGGTAAGGCTCATATTCAAAGGATTCAAACAACATTAACAATAGGCAGTTACATAGAGAATTAGTTTTCTGTTATGAATGTATATACACGAGCCAGAAAGCTTAAGAAGTTTAAAATGTATGTTAGAATTGAATTTTTCGCTCCGTATAGAAACTTTCTGTCTTTCAATGACGACGGTAAAAAGTGATTTGAAGCATTACTTGAGGCCAACATTTCAGTTTCGGTTATAAATAAACTTCAACAATGAAAAGATAGATATGATTTTCAGTTTTCATTGTCAAGATGTTCAACCGTGTTTCAGATTCATTCTTGAAAAATATTGGTTTCCGCTAAAAAAATCTACATGGCCAGGAATGGCCTAGAAATGACCTTGTAAGTTTAAGGTCAAGGGCAAGTAAACAGACAACACATTTGGGTGATATTGGGTAGCCAATTGACTTTATATCTGAAGTAGCTTGAACTCTTCATATATGGCCACATTAGAAAACATTGATTTACATGTAAAAAAATAACTTTACCTTGAATTGACCTTGTAAGGTTCATGGTCATGGCCAATATAATACCTCTCAAGAAGTCTATAACTTGTTTATTAAAATATTTCTACCAATTCAGACTACTAATTCTCCGATAATCTGCAAAATACATTAGGCATTTTCAGTAATATAGCCAAATAATCAACCTTCATCCGTCTATATCTTGAACCTTAATCATAGGATCTTTTTGGTACATGAGACCTTTTGTTCAGAAAGTCGAGAACTATCATATAATCAATTGTTAGACAAATCGACCGGGACCCACTTTCCATTTGTTTTGTGCGAGGTCCTTTGTAATATTCGCCATAAACTCTGGACTGATAAAAATTCCTTGAACGCGTAGGTTTCCCCAGGTTCAGTCATCTAATTTGATAAGAGCATTGACCCGTAACGAGGGTGCTCGGTTGTTTTCGAGTGTTTCCATCATCCCAAATAAAGGACTCTAGCAATCGCGGCAATCATAATTATAATTTTCATAGTAAACGAGCCCTATTCGTTGATCATCGACCCCTAACTTACCACAAGCGCAACGTAACTTATCACAACTAGCTGGAGCACAGTCCTAGATGGAAAACTGCACGCCGAATCGAACGAGCTCACTGAAATGCGAAGAAAAATTAAAATAATGCACCGGCTGAACAATCATAATGGCGTGCCACGCGCGCACACACAATTTTCCGCCAGAGCGACTCGTTTGTTTGGGAAATTCGGGTGGTTGGCGAAAAAAAAGAGCTTTTTCGAACAATCGGTCAGCGCCACTCGAAAGAAACACGTATATTTGTGTTATCGAACGTTTATGGAATGGGGAACGCGCTCCGTTAGGCTGAAACAGGCATTTTCGGGGAAATGTTTGGATATACGCATGAAGGACTTGAATACGCGTTCCTCCAATATTGACAGAAATTTATTTGATACCCAGTCCAGTGAATTAAAAGCGACTGCTTGCAGAACAGTACATGCGTAGCTGGTTACTGTATTTTTTATACCGGGGTGAACATATACAGAAATTCCTACGTTGTGCAGCCCCACCCTCAAATTCTGTTAATTGGAGGTGGGCATATTTGTATATTGATTAGGCGATTAAAATTTTTTCTTCATTGTATTTGTATTTTAGAACGCAGTAAGCCTTGAAAATGTTATCTTTAAAAGAAATCTTAAAAATCCATTATTCCAAAATTCCGTAGAGTTTCTTCTTCTTTGGGTGCTCGTATCCAAGCTCAGGCGACCATTTCGACGAGGTCTTTAAAATCTTTCGACGACGTCTTGCGGAAAAGCGGAAAACCTCTGTCTCCAATCTCGGCCAGGTGTTACTATTACGCAACCATTCTTCTGCCAACTCTTCGTTTTTCCTCAATTCTTCCTTCCAGGATGGTGTGCAGAAACCCATACTTTGGTCCACGAACAATATTCCCAAAATATCCTAATTTCCGGCGTTTGACAGTGGCTAAGAGTTCTCTGTCCTTGCCCAAGAGTTCTGGAATACATTCATTGGTAATGTAATAAGGATACGCCTGTAACACCACATTTCGAAGGCTTCGAGACGGTTCACCGTTGAAACCTTTAAGGCCCAAATTGACCAGATGTAACAGAAGCAAATATTTAGTCTTGCTTCAATTTTCGGCGTCGGAAGTAGATGATGGTTTTGAATTATGTATGTTATGCAAATACCCATGAAACACTCTAGAAATTACAGTCGCTGAGGCTAGTCTTTGGTAACAATTCTCGGAGATTTCAGGATATATTTACATGCTGACTTAAAGGTCGAAAGCTGGTTCAATTTCTTGCGTTGGGCGAACTGGTCCTCCACTGTCTTCCTCTCTATTCACACTTCCTGTTTCTCCAAGAAAAGCCACAGATCTGTCAAAACTTGGCGAAACTGATTGTTCCGTTTCTAAATGGGATACCCAATCCTTAAAATTAATCTACCTTAAATACATAATTTGAATTTTAATCCATGAAACCATTATAAAGGTCAGCCTTTGGCACGTAATGACGTTTTGTCATTTCCTACTTTCACCGTTACCTCAGTGCAATGACTTTTGATTTTCAAACGAGATATCTTGTGTACGCATTGGAATAACTTGCTTGGCCCCTATAAAACTATTTTTTTTAATGCCATTCTTTCCACCTACTCCCAAATTTCCCCAAAACAAGTCACATCTGGCGACTAATGCGAATGGCAAGCAACCCCTCGTTTCACTTGCCTCGTTCCGGGACGGGATGTCGGGCGCTGGCCAATGAGAGTTCGGCTTCTTCTTCGTAGATGCCGGCCACTTGAGCGACGCACCTCAGTATCAACCTGCCGTCGCTGAAGTGGAAATCGGTCAGCCGCATCTCCAGAGAGAGATCGCTCCACGCCCTCTCCTGGTACTGCCGGGGGGTCAGGGGTTCCGTCCTCGCCACCTGGAACAGAAGAGTCCGATTCTTAGGGATGTTTTAAACTGCACGATGGGTGTAAATAATTCATCAGAAACTATAGATCTGGATCTTAATCTCATCAGTGTGATATATCTGACGACAAATGACGATGAACGAACGTATCTGCTTATTTATTGGCCGGCAGAATAAGGCAATGGTGCCTAAGGATCACTCTTTAGTGTGTTTGAATGTACTTCAACCACCGGAGTTGTTGCCGATGCACACTATCATTTAATCTCGTCTCAACCACACTAGAGGGAGATTCTTACTTGACCCATTAACGCCCACAGGACAGAATTTCGACATTGATGTTCGAGTTGATGCCGTTCAATGAATTTGAGAAAAAACAAAGTTCCAAAGTACCTTTTCCTATGTTTTTGAGGATGCTCTTTCAAATGGTGATGGTTAAAAAATTCTTAAAAAATATTTAACAATGGAAAAAATAAAATTAATGGCGGCCTAATTGAATTTTTTTTTCAAAATTTTTACGAATTTTTTTTCTCGAAAACGATACTCTCAAAAATTTTCTAAGAGCAACAATGTTTTAGAATCGGTTAAAGAATACTCTCAAATTTTTGAAAAAAACTTCCAAATTTTTCTTCGAAAACTATAGGCTTTATCAAAAATTTTCTAAGAACAAAAATGTCTTAGAATTGGTCAAACAATGTTACAAATTTTTTCAGATTTTTTGATGACGTTTTTCAAAATTTCGATTTCACGATTCAAAAAAACATTTCATTTCGGAACATTCTGAAAAAAATTTGAGTATTCTTTCTCTTTCCAATTCTAAAAAAATTTTGTTAGTCTGTCGTTTTCGAAAAAAAAAATCGTAGTTTTTGAAAAATAAAAAATCAATTAGACTGCCATTTTGTTTTAGTAACAATTTTTTAGACGTTACTAATTTTATTTAATTTAAGTTTAGACATCGAGGCCA
Organism: Aromia moschata; assembly: GCA_029963805.1. NCBI lineage: Eukaryota > Metazoa > Arthropoda > Insecta > Coleoptera > Cerambycidae > Aromia > Aromia moschata. The sequence continues at coordinate 22,245 of JAPWTK010001133.1, forward strand.
CGATCTGAATAGGTTTAAGTCATAAAAAAAATTAAAAGGGAACGAAAAGTCATGCTAGCGAAAAATGACGTTTTTTTTGGATTAATTTTCATTTTTCCATGGTTAAATATTTTTTAAGAATCTTTTAACCATCAGCTTTTGAAATAGCACCCTCAAAAACATAGGAAAATATAGTTTGGAACTCTGTTTTTTCTCAAATTCATTGAACGGCATCAACTCGAACTTCAATGCCGAAATTCTATCCTGTGGGCGTTAATGGGTTAAACATTAGGTGGTCACGAAAAGACATAGCATAGCGACATAGAACTTAATTAAAATGTATCTCACAGCTGCAAGTTATTTAATTAAAACGTTTCTAGAAGTTTTAAATTATCGATTAAAATTTTTAACGTTCAAACTATTAAAACCTTCTCTTTTGTATACTCTTAATGAAAATTCACATTTGATGCAAAACATTTACTTAATTAATGAGTAAGACTTTAAATTGAATAATCATTTATCTACTGGTAATTTAAAATATCACTTTTCACGTAAAGTTTCACGTGTTAGGAAATAAATCAGACATATTATTACCGTCAGTGGAAATATATCAGTGGAAATTGGACATGAAATTACTTTCATTTGCTTTTAAAAAAACCGAATATGCGTGTCGCTAACCACCTTGGTATCATCAGATGTTAAACCTAAGTTTTAGTTCTAATCATCTCCTAACTCCTGAACCATGAAGTCAATATGGTTAGTGAAACGCGCGCATTGAGTGCAAAAAAGTGTTTCGGTGTAATTTGTGCAAGTAAGCAAGCGATAAACAATTTGTGAATTTATTTCTACGCTGACGTGTCCAATTCTTCTCCAAGTTGTTCAATAACCATTACCACTATAGATATCTGGTATAATATTTTGTAGGAATATGTGTTTTAGAGTTTATAGAATGGGGTGTAGAGTAATTCGTTATTGATGATCCAATTTTACGTTTATATAGTTAGCTTCACTAATATTATTTGTAGATTTTATATGGCAGTTAATATTTTTATTAAACATCGATATGCCTGTATGTATTTGGATTTAACCGCCATTATAAATCTCTTTGTACTATAATAAGTGTACAATGTACAATGTAACACTATACGCTGTTTATAATACATACTATATGGTAAATAATATATAATATATACTATATGTCATATTGAATATATTTTTAATACACATATGTATATATTAAGTGATATAAAGGACAAAGTATCATGGTTTACAGTATAATTTCTCAAAAATAAAGACGTAGGAACACCAGTATAATTATTAAAAGCTCTATTAATAAAGACACGAGGAAAGTAACGTTTTTTCAATAAAAATTTAATTGTATTATCTATCGTTTCTTCAGGATACATTGGATCTCATCTAATTTTCGGATCTCATTATTATTCACCAACCCAACTCCTTTATTAAAATGCATGCCTGCCTTTTCCATTACCGTTTCTCTATAATTATGAATAATAATTATCTTCCAACAGAAGTTTCCGTTTGATTTTGTAAGAAGTTATTTCGAACGATCACATAGGAAGGAAGTAAACAAGGAAAAGCAAAAGGAAAAAGCAAAATCAAAATTCACGTTGCTGACTTAATTTATCGATCGTACCTACGAGGTGCGTAAACTAAGTAATGAGACTGGCAACGTAGCGCCCGATCTGGCAACTCTGCGAAGACGGGACTTGGAAGGGCGGCCGGTTAACATGTAATGCAGCGTCAGTACAAGTTTGAACTTGTTACAGTCATTTGTTTGTACTTTGTGGGCGTTTTCGTAAACAGGCTTTTCTAGTGCGTTTTAAAAATTAGTGACATTAATTTTGAGCAACGGTGTGCTATTAGGTTTTGCTTCACACTTGGACACAGCTCAACGGATATTTTTGCAAAACTTCAACACGCCTTAGGAGATGGTGTTTTTTCAAGAGCCCAGGGTTTTCGGTGGTTTAAGGCATTCTCAGAAGGAAGAGGGTCGATTGAAGATGAACCACGCAACCGATGAAAATGACGATATAATACGGGATCTTTTCGTCCAAATCGTCGGTTGACGACAAGAATGATCAGGGAAGAATTAAATTTTAATCACACCACTGTTCATCAGATTTTGACTAACGAATTGGGGATGAGAAAAAATCTGCGCAAAAATGGTTCCAAAAAAACTTTCGCAGGAACAAAATGACATGAGAGAAATGTGTCTTGACTTTTTGGAAACGATTGAAAATAATCCCATTTTTATGGAACGTAACATTACTGGTAATGAGACTTGGGTGTTTGACTACGACCCGGAAACCAAACGCCAAAGCATGGAATGGCACAATTCAAGCCCTCCAAGAAACAAAAAAGTAATACCTAATGAGCAAGTTGAAGATAAAATGCATGCTGATTTGCTTTTTTGATAGTCAGGGAATTGTCCACACAGAGTTTGTGCCTTCAGGCCAAACAGTAAATCAACACTTTTACAGAGAGGTTCTTGAAAAACTTGCAAAAAGGGTCATGCGTGTGAGATCTCAATCAATAACTGGATAGATGTTGCATCACGACAATGCGCCTTGTCACACAATCATTTCAGTAAACGAGTTCTTAGCCATTAAAAATATTCCTGTGGCTCCTCAGCCTCCTTATTTGCCTGACTTGAGTCCTTGTGACTTTTTTTCTCTTCCCGGTATTGAAATATTACCTCAAGGGACGTCATTTTGGGACCATAGAAAACATTCTAACGGCTGTAACCGACCAGCTGAAGGCTATTCTAGTACATCAGTTCCAGCACTGCTATGAGGAATGGAAAAAAACATAAAGTTTTCTGTAATAAAGCATTTTCTGCTCAAGTGCACAACAAATTTGTTTGACTACATCTTTCATTCATCATTTGTTATTTGTGTTTGAGAACTGTCAGTTTGACGTTAAATTTAACAGTAATCTTGCTAGTTTGCAAATAATCGGGTGTAATATTGTTATTAAAGTGAAAATAAATATATCGAGCGTATCGAATAATTGTAATTCACAATGGCATAAACAATACTTATTACAGGCGAAAGTTTTTTTTATATATATAGGCGAAGTATTGATATTACTTCAATAATGCCATCCGCAAAAATGGGTTGGTTTGGTCATAAAAAGCTGAGGACTATTTTTGTCAGAGTACGTACCGTAAGATTATTCAGGATAAATTTGAGGGAGGCCCTGGGTCGCGCCATGGGTGAAGTGCAATTTGCCCTTAAGATGTGGTTGTAATCAAACGGTTCTCCGATAACGCTTATCTTCGGGCCGTGCTCCGGCAATTCTGAAACAAGGAGAAAGATAAATTAGTAAATCATTAATTTCTAGGTATATATACGCCCAACAATATTTTATTTTGAAATTATGAAAGTAGCACTAATGGTAAAAAAAATATATGTATCACAACCTTAAAAAAGCAAAAATATTTATTGGAAAAATTGATAGAAATACATTTTTTCCTAAAAACTGTGTAACCGACAATACCACCAATAGAGGACGACACTAAGGTATTGCCACAGTATGCTTTTCTGTTCAGGATACAACCGACACACTCGTTCTTCGTTACACGCACGATACATATATTATGTCGTACTGATCAGATCTAATAAGATTGAATTCCGGATATACAACTTTAGACGTGCCGAGCCGAGTAACAAATAACGAAACAATAACAAAATTATGGCTCACTCTGCAAAAACTGAATTAATAAGTACTAAATGAGTTAGATGTTTTTAATATCAGATAATTAAATATAGGTATACTCATAGATACATACAAATCTAGTGAGCGAAATAAACAATTTACAAACAGTAACCATCTGTTCGAAAACGCAATCAGTGATAAGCATAAAGTAGAGTGTCTACTTTTTACTCACAGTTTCAGAATATGAATAAAACTTCCATTTCTTTTTCCACTTCTTTTGATATGAATAAAAATTTGATAAAAAGCCCATAATTGTGATTGTCTACTCGTTTCGTGAGGATGTCCTCTCCTTTGGCGAATAATGACTCAATTCTCGCATGTAGTCCGCTTAATAAGCATAAAATAACATAAAATAATAAATCTGATAAAAGTTGGAGAGGGTGTTATGTTAAAAAAATTCGTAATATTGTTAAAAGCAGAAATGTTAAAAGTTTTCTTTATCACGTACATGTACATAGGTACTGACTTTATCCTATCGCGTTATACACATTTACACGTGTGTGACGTTCTAGATTCTTCCTAGTTAGATATCCTTAAAAGCTTCCTTCTTTTCCGACTTCTGTATCTCAGTCATCGCATAAAATAAACTAATCACTCATCTCTCAGAACGAAATGGACGGACAAGAGTGTAAAAGATCGTCAGACGAAAAGTCGGCGCTATCTAAATACGTACTAAATCACGTATGGGCGTCACATGAATATTCCATGTACGCTGGACGCCGAGAATGCCTCATGAATTTACATGAATGAATGTTATATGGGTCACTTGCATATTTCGCCTTTCTAATAAAAACGTCGACCTAGGTGAGATTGTGCTCCAGGGCGAGCCATTTGCGTACACAAATTTTGAATTTTTGGTACACTTTTGGTACAATTAATCGTTTTTCATTCACCAGTTCTTTGAGAGATGATGAGTAGACGTGTAATTATATCTATTCGTATTGCGCAAAGGCTTTGATCCGTTTAAAGGTTAGGATGGCCAGCCATAACCATCGCAATGAGGACCACACCCACAGCGGCCATGGGGTAGTTCTGGGACTGACCTGTCTCGACTTACATATGGAGGAAATTGCCCTAAGAGTTGCCATTAGGCTTTGCTGTGGAGTTAGGTGGTCAACTAGGCGTCCTCGGATCATTTGCCTCCCAATTACGTTTTTAGTAAGAACTATCAAGTCGGACTGATGGTAGACGGTTTCCTTCAGGCCTGACATCTCAGTCTATATATTGATGGTTCAAAAATGATAACCTGGTCTAGGTGCCCATGCCACAGTGTTCATGGGTGAAGTGAACTGAAGTCATGGGTGTACGAAGCGGCGAAGGGTGTTGCAAACGAAGGGATTTGCGAAAAAAAAAACAGTTGGCGTATGAGCGGATAGCAGAACCACGTTAATGGCATTGGACAACTTCGGAACAAATTCCGGGTTGGTTCTGGAATGTAAGGAAGCCTTGAATACGCTGGGACAAAACAGGACCGTTATGCTTTATTGTGTAGGGACATGAAGGAAATGGTGGGAATGAGGAAGAAGATGCCCTTCCTAACCAGCGAGGGTATAGGTATAAAATGTTTGTACCTGCACCCTGTAAGAAATTATCGAAATACTGTCTATAACTGTCTTGGAAAATGCTGAGGACCCTAATTGGAATCCTTACAGGTCCCCGAAGGATAAATAAGCACCTCCACAATATGCCCTATATTACTAGTACCGTTTTTAATGCTGATGACAAGTCTTTTTTTTTTGTGCATTTCTCACAAAAAAAATTTGCGTTAAGAAATCAAGTGTACAGGAGGAAAATCCAAAAAGAAAGCCATTGCTAAAAAAGTTTTGACAGCAAGTCCTATTTATCGATAATGAAACTTCACATCCAAATACAACCTCCTTATTGCCATCTTATGGACCAGGACAACATCCAAAACTTCAATTCCAACTTAATTTACAGAATCATGCTTGGAAAAAGGCCTTTGGCATTAGTGGACACAGAAGAGTCATTGGACATAATGGAGAAAAACATTACAGTAGTGAGTACATTAATACGGATTTCAGCGCTTTGGAAGAACGCCTGTAACGGTAATAAACTGTTTCGTGAACTATGGATTTGATATATGCAACAGTGATGTGAGTGTGTGTGATAAAAAAAGACAAAATACCATCAGCATTTTTACATACAAATTTTGATCTTACTGATGTAGATTGAGGAACACATTCATTAATTGATAGTGACTTTAATAACTGAAAATCCATGTTCTATTACCGATTACGTTGAAGAAGTCAGCGATCCAATCGAAACTGAGGTTGAAGAAGAGGAATTTATATTACAACTATTTCAGAACATAAAAGATCTTGAAAACTATTTTTAAGTTCTAGCAATTTAAACATCCTTAGGAATATTTCTCAAGATATTATTGAATGCGATTCAAAAATATTTAACGATAAAATGGAACATGCAAAACAAACGACCATTAAAGGTTATTTCAAATAAGCTAGATTTTTCTTGGATTGTAATGTAGGAACGTAGGTTGGTGATCAAGTTGGGATGTAACAATATATTTTATTTTGATAACATGATATCTGTTTTTTTTTCATTTTCCTACCTACTGCTAAAAATTAAAAAAAAACATTAAAAAAAATCAAGAATATAGCTAAGAATAACGATTACTCAGTCCATTTAATAGATAAGTTAATAAGGAAACATACATTTAAGAGAACCCTGTACAATTCCACGACTTTTCGTAGAGATATTGACAAATCGGAATTTGTTTCGTTACCATATGAACCCAAATTCACCCTAGATAAAGTTTTTAAAATAATAATGTCAATTTGGTTTATAATTTTAAAAATTATAAACAGACTATAAAAATTACAGACGCTTCTGGGTAACCCCAAAAACAAAATCGACAATAACGAAAAGTCAGGAATATACAAAATAAATTATAAAAACTGTGATCAAAAGTATATTGGGCAAACGAAAAGATCTATTTTGACTAGATTTAAAGAACACATGGCTCATTTGAAATATGGCAGAACGGAAGAACCTTGTGTTGCCCAACACGCTTTTGACAACAACCATAGGATAAACAAATAATTTAAAATTAATTAGGAATGTAACAAACAGTAGACAGTTGGATGCTTTTGAAAGATTAGAAATAATTAAGTGTAATAGTATTATGAATAAGGACAATGGTCCGATACTACACAGTGAACCGTGGAAACAAATTAAGAATAAATAGTGCAAGTCTCTAGGTTAGAATTTAGTTTTATTCTTCTCCTGAAGATGCCAACTTAGTTGGCGAAACGCGCTCCGGGAAAAGTATAGTAGTTTTTTGTTTATACGCCGAGGGTTCCAGTACCCACTCCAGGATAATATATTTTTATTACTGTGTATGTGACATGGACTGTTTGGAAGGTCATTGACCAAATGAACTAACGAAGAAACCGCTGCTGTTCCAAAGCGACGCTGTCAGATTTAAAACGTTGGTCACGTTTTCCTGGAAACGCCACAGTGAGCTTTCAAATCATCCAAACGTTCTGCGGATGACAAATGGCTTAGCATAGAATCTGTCCCAACAACAATTAACCTAACCTAACTCTTGCGAACGCCGTCAAGGAACTCCACGTTCCCGTCCCCCGCAATCCCCATACCGATGGGCAAAAGATGTCACAAGTCCCGACTTGACAAGCAAGCACCTCTTTTATCTTCCATACGGACCGAGACAAATGAGACGGCAGCGGCAAGAGGCAGCGGCAGAGGGAGGCGGCAACGGCAAGTCTCTTACCTACAACCGGCAACGTTAAATAGAGCATTATGCGGCACTTTCGCAGTATCTCATATAAATAATCTCTCCCCGAAAAGGGGGAATACGAGATGAGCTTAAAACGTCTGGTTTACAGCTTAGCCATTCGCATGGATATTTTAGTGCACTGCTTAAACTTCAATAAATGTACGTTTCCCCGATTTCCTGCGGTCGGCATATATTTCACGGGCCCTTTCTGCGAATCGGGATTTAACACCCCATTCGAGGATCGTTTTATATTATATCTGACCCTAAAAGGGAATAGGAGCGCCAGTAAAACAAAACCTCATTGAAATACGCGCGTTCCGGGATCTCCAAGTGGTTGGTTGACTGACGGTTGAAGTGTGGTCGATGTTAATTAGTCAGTGGAAAAGTGGTACAAGTGACAATTTTGGATTATTTGAGTTAACCGTAAAAAAGGGATAGTTAAAGTAAGAATCTGTTTAGAGGAAAAATGGTATGTGGTAAATTTACATTTTAGCGACATCTATTACATAGTAGCAAAAGCTCTTCCGAAAATATGATGTTCTTTATAGAAGAAAAGTGGTACAAGTGCACTTGTACCATTTTTCTACTAAGAGTGTGAACAGCATTCTATTTAATTGCGTACACGATACTTATGTGGTATAATTACAATAAGGCCTACAAGAACAGATTTTAAAGTGAAAACATTTCTATTAACTCAAATAAAATGGAGGAAGGTAAATACAATTTTAAAATTTATTTGGATTTCTTGTATTTTGTTTACGTTTATTTTAAAATAACTAATTCTTAACCTCACGTTTTCAGAATTCTCTGATTTTGAAGACTCAGACCTAGATAAAACATATTTTCCCGATGAAAACACTAGTGAAACTGAAAGTGACGTTTCTAATAAAGAGAATGTTTAAGTTACTATAGTTAAAGGAAAAAAGAGGATAAGAAAACCTGATATATATAAAAAAAGAAGTAAGAAATAAGTTGAAAAACAGTGGAAAGGCCTTTTACTTAGGATTTAAGAATCAACCTAAAGAAGAGAACAATTTTATTTACCAGTTTATTTACTCTATAGTTGAGGAAGCAGATGCATTGAGAATTTTCAAGAGTTTTTGGGAGTTGGAAAATTGGGACCTACTACCCCATAATGCAGCTTCCTTTCGCTGTATCTGCATGGGGTAATTCTGTATAAAATCATGGTAAACAGGAGGTACAAACTCTAATAGTTCTTGTAAATTTTTCCATTTCAAATATTTAATTTTTTCGTGCCTCAGTATACAATGGTTTGAGCTTTTGAGTGGGTAGTCTTCCCTTGTTTTTTAAAAACCAGTGCGAAACAAAATAGATCAAAAAGTACTGTAAAAAAACACGCCTGTCGTCAGTTGTAATGGAAGTGAAAATAATAACGAGGATGTGGATGATATCGAAGTGCGATAGTGTGTCCGATAGAATACTCCGAGGAGTCCGATGATGATGAATGATGAGAATTTATAAGAAGTATAAATTATACATGAATAATGTACCTGTCGTTATTTTTAAATATAATTTTAAGAACGCTTGTACCAGGTTTAATCTAACTATTCTTTTGGGGGAAAATGGTACAAGTGCGAAAAACTTTTTTATATATTCATAACTTCATCACTTGTACTACTTTTCCACTTACCCCCTCAATTACTTCCACATTCACGTAGTGAAGTGAAAGTACAGTGTAGTATAATTTGTAGTGTAGTACAGTATGGATTTTTGTATCAATTATCTAAATACGCTTAAAATGTGATACGTTGTGATTTTAAATTTAAGCGATAAAAATATATCTCCTTCTGTGCGTCTGTCTGTCTGTTTAACTGCTATCATTTTCTTGTATACACGATAACTCTAAAACGCTTTAAGATATTAACTTGAAATTTGAAACAATTTGTACCATGACGAGATGTGGATATGATATCTGGTCTTCTAAACTATCTAAATTATATTTAAGAAATATTGACATTTTGATGTTCTTATACGAAGACAATACGAAACAAAATTTCGATGTAGGTTCGGCATGCTGACAGAAACCTTTTGTGATATGTGACGATTTTTGTGCATTAACTGTGATTTTATTATATTAGTCTTGGATATAACAGACTAAAACAATTTTTTCTTTTCATAAGTTGGTTATATACGTAACGTAAGTACTAAATATAACATTTATTTGTAATGTATGTCCATCTAGAAACAAAAAAATAGTCAATCATTAACCAAACAGCAGTTTAATGTTGTGACAACATTTGACAGAAAAAATTCCAGAGTAATTTCACCTGGGTACCTTAGCAGGACGAAAATTTTCGGATATTTTGTTCGTTGCCATGGTAACTGCTACAAATAAAAGTATTCTATTGGTTTGAATATATAGATGTGAAATTTTCGATAATATTACCATTTCAGTAAATGGGCATAGAGATTAAATTAATTTTACGTAAAAAAAAATCACAACGGATTAAAAAGTTCTAGTATGGTAAAATTAAAATATAATATAAAATATACAGGTATGTAAATTAAGTAATGAGACTGTGAATTAATTTTGAGAAAAGGTGTGCTATCAGGTTCTGCTTCAGACTTCAACACGCCTACGGAGGCAGTGTTTTTTCAAGGGCCCAATTTTTTCGGTGGTTTAAGGCATTCTCAGTCGGAATGTCAGTAAGGAAGACAAACTACGCAGCGGAAGGCCTTCGCTTCTTTAAGAACCGATGAACATGTCGATAGAATACGGGATCTTGTGCGTTCAGATCATCGGTTGATGGCAAGAATGATCGAGGAAGAATTAAATTTGAATCACACCTCTATTCATATCAGATTTTGACCAACGAATTGGGGATGAGAAAAAAATGTACAAAAATGGTTCCAAAAACCTTTCGCAGGAACAAAAGGACATCAGGAGAGAAATGTGTCTTGACTTCTTGGAATTGATTGAAAACGATCCCCATTTTATGGAACTTGTTATTACTGGTAGTGAGACTTGGGTGTTTGAGTATGACCCGGAAACCAAGCGCCAAAGAATGGAATGGCACACTTCTAGCTTTCTAAAACCCAAAAAAAGCAAGAATGAGCAAGTCGAATAGCAAATGCATGCTGATTTGCTTTTTTAATAGCCAATGAATTGTCAACAAAGAGTTTGTGCCCTCAGGCCAAACAGTATATCGATACTTTTACAGAGAGGTTCTTGAAAACCTTCGAAAAATGGCCATGCGTGTGAGACCAAACATCAAGAACAACTGAATGTTTATCACGACAATGCTTCTTGTCACACACCCATTTCAGTAAACGGTTTTTAGCGAGCAAAAACATTCCTATGGCTCCTCAGCCTCCTTATTCGCCTGACTTGAGTCCTAGTGACTTTTTTTCTATTCCCGAGATTGAAAAATCACCTCAAGGACATCATTTTGGGACCATAGAAAACATTCAAACGGCTGTAACCGACCAACTAAAGGCTATTCCAGTATATGGGTTCCGGCACTGCTATGAGGAATGGAAGAACCGACTCCAGCTCTGTATAGCTTTCCAAGGAAGTTATTTTTTAAGGAGACAATACTGAATTGTAATTCTATTACTTAATTTACACACCTCGTGTGTGTTTTAAAAACATTTTTTAAAAGAAAAAAACTTCTACCGTCTACCCCACTTTCTTTATGGTCGCCTATAAATTCAAATGTATCAGTTTATGTATAATCACCAACGAAGCTTCCGCCAGAAAAAAACGCATCGTACATCTAACCCTAAGTGTTTTTAAAGTGTCAGAACAGAGATCATCTCGCAATAAATAAAAAATCAGCGAGGGGGAACCATAACGAGCTAACCGACGAGGCTCTCTCTAAATAAAACAGACGCTGCTCCTTCCCCAATATAAATCGATCTAGAATTAGACGACGTTAGTTACATATTTCGTTCATCATCAATCATACTTACCGACTTAACAAGTTTATATTACTTAAATTAAATGATCGGACATGTCAACGACAGACCGGAAATCGATACGTCGTTAGCGTTATTTGTCGAACCTTAACCGATGAACGGATGAGGGTGAACAGGAAAGATTATTAAAAATGGATAAACGGAGGAGGGTGAATACTGCCTTACCTTGCCGATGAATTAATCTCCTGCTAATAAGAACCTTTATAATGGGGATATTATTTAATGTGGCAAAAGGAAAGTTAAAAAAAAGGTGGAAGCAAACAATTTTCGTATTCTGTTGGCTTTTTGTTTGTTTTTTTTTTATGAAAATAAGAGCATACCATGTTATACGAGGACAGAATACATTCAATAAGTTTTAAACGGAAAAATATATGGGTTTCATGTTTTCAATATATTGTGTGTCCCAGGATGAAAGAAAAAAAAGGTGTAAAAGGCAAATAATTTTTCACAAATTACAGCTCTTTAGCTCCTTTAGGAACAACTAACTTCAAGAGCCTTGTATATAGGAAAACAATTTCTTATTTTGGAATATAGAATGCGCCACTAAAATATTACAGATTATTTTCGGGACACCCTGTATAATAATCAGTTGACAGTCGACAGGATGAAAGTATGAAAATGGGCACGTCATTTTAAAGTGGAACATTTTTTATTGAAATATCTAAAACAACAAATTTTATTATATGTACGAGGTGTGGTTATTAAATAACCGAACTGAAGCTGCTACCAGCGTATCGTGACAAGTTTGTATAGAACTGTGTCTGGTGATACTTTTCCTACCCTGAGCTCGCTGGAGAAGCCAGTGAGTCGCTCAGTTTGACTGTAGCAGTCGTTTGAATTAGTCTACGCACAAGTGACGCGTCGAATATTAACTGTTCAGATGGAGCAACGGGTTAATCTCAGGTTTCCTGTTAAACTGGGAAAAAAATTTACAGAAGCTTATGCAATGTTAAAAGAAGTGTACGGGAATGAATGTTTATCCCGCACACAAGTTTTTGAATGGTTTAAACGGTTTAAAGAGGGACGTGAAACGACCGAGGCATCCGAGGGCTTGCTGAAATAACAGGAATCGTCAAGGAATGAATTTCCAAGGGGAGTACATTGAAGGCGAAAAAGTTGCTACTGTAAGTGGTAACGAATAAAACGTGTTGTGACAGCCGTTCGGTTATTTAATAGTCACACCTCGTATAAATAAAAAAAGAATCGCACGTCACCTCTGCCTGTCTCAACCATTAGGGAAGCAAATTGACTCATTTGATTATTTTTTAGTAAAACTGTATAACTTTGGTCTTAATATGCTCGTATATTATTAATATATTTATTTTATAAAAGTTGTGGCTATTTGGCATTATACAAAGCAGTGCAAATAGAGTTGTTAACAATTATTAACGAGTACACTTCACTTGGAAACTTTCAAATGATAAAACGGGCAGATTAGTTATTTACCGAGAACAAAAACGGTCATTCCTCTTTTGTAAGGCTTTTAGTGGGATTAATTGCGCAAAGTATCTCCTCTGAAAAAAAGTAGGAAGTTCCACAAAAAAGATCGTTAATTTCATCAGCGCAAAAACTTGCAAGAAAATTAGTTTAGAGCATGTGTAATGCTTGCCGGCAACTTTCCGATGGCCATTCGCCGCTAACGTCGTTACACCGCGCTCTCGGCAGGGGCGAGTTTGTTGTTAGGGTGGCGAAGGCAGGTGCGGTTTCAATTTCAGTCGGCGAGTTCGCTTCCTTAAAAATCCCGTACTCGCTCTTAGGAGCTTATTGAAATCCTCTTTGGAGAAAGCGAATTGCTTTATTTTAGATTTCTAAATTACGGAAGAGACTTAAAGCTAATTGCACCTAAGGTTTAATTTAATGCTTCAACGTTTTTATTATAGTATTATCCCCCATTATTTAATTGGGTTTACCTTTCCTTAATGGATACCCATTATCGCCAGAGTAAAAAAGAGGCTTAAGTAAGTCTAAATACTCGTAATCTAAGATTATGGGATCATAAATTTATTTCACACTGTTCTTGTATTAGTTGTTTAGACATTGACTGCTTTACATAGTTAAAATATTAACCTGAGAACGAACAGTGCTAATTTTAGACACTTGAAAATATTTAAGACTGCTTACGTCGCGCGTGCGTAGTTGGTCCTGGAACTGAACATTTTCTGTTCATGGGATATTTGCACTGGTATGATAGACAGAGACCCAATATTATTGGCGAAGTACTTGTTGGTGTGCCTTTTTTTGTTAGATAGTTATTATTTAAACGGAAATTGCAAGTGTTTGAACATAAACGGGTTATTTTAACCACTTATACTAACTAGACTAAAAACGTGTCACCAATAAAACATAACGTTTACATCCGATGAACATATATTCATATTTACTTGACAGCCGTTCAATGTAAAACCACGTTTGTCCTAAGTCTGATGATAATAATTGCCGAAGGGGACAATACGAGGTGTGTAAATTAAGTAATGAGACTGATTTTTTTAAATGTTTTTATTCGAATAGAATTATCGGGTTTTAGGTCGAAGAGCGCCAAATGGAAAACCTCGCCCCCGTTCAATCTAAAGGCACAAAAAACTTACAATTCAGTATTGTCTCCTTCAAAATAACTTCCTTGGGAAACCTCACAACGCTGGAAACGGTCCTTCCATTCTTCAAAGCAGTGCTCGAACTCACATACTGGAATAGCCTTTAGCCGGTCAGCTGATCCTTGAGGTAATTTTTCAATCTCGGGAAGAGAAAAAAGTCACAAGGACTCAAGCCAGGCGAATAAGGAGGCTGAGGAGCTAAAATTAATGCTGAATGTTTTACTGGCTAAAAACTCGTTTACTGAAATGGCTGTGTGACAAGGCGCATTGTCGTGATGCAACATCCAGTTGTTCTTGATTTTTGGTTCATATGCATGACCCTTTTCTTTTGAAGTTCTTCAAGAACCTCCCTGTAAAAGTGTGAACTTTACCGTTTGGCCTGGAGACACAAACTCTTTGTGGACAATTCCCTGGCTATCAAAAAAGCAAATCAGTATCATTTGATCTTCGAATTGCTCATTCTTGCTTTTTTGGGCCTTGGAGAGCTTGAAGTGTGCCATTCCATGCTTCACATGTTCCACCACATCACCGCTATCGACATTTTCGTTGGTTCTTGAAGATGAAGGCCTCTTGCTGCGTGGTTCATCTTCAATCGACTTTCTTCCTTCTGAGAATGCCTTAAACCACCAAGAAACCTGAGCTCTTGAAAAAACTGTCTCCATAGGCGTGTTGAAGTTTTGCAAAAGTATCCGTTGCTCTGTGTCCAAGTTTCAAGCAAAACCTGATAGCACACCGTTGCTCAAAATTAATGTCACTCATTTTTAAAACTCACTAGAAAAAAAACTGTTTACGAAAACAGTCACAAAAGACAAACAAATGACTCTAACAAGTTCAAACTTGTACTGAAGGTGCTACATGTTAACCTACCGCCCTTCGAATATGTTGCTAGATCGGGCACTACGTTGCTTGTCTCATTACTTAATTTACACACCTGGTAGCTTAATTTAAATATAAGGTAATACATTTTAATATTTTCTTGTTTTTTGCTTGCTTCTTGCAATAACGGCTTGCTGTTTACTTGATAACGGCGAGAACTATGAGGTTCCACTTTTACAAGTAAAGTAGTCTAATGAAAAAAAATCAATAATCGATAAACTTTTTAACTACAGAATCAATGGCGTGCGTACGGCAACTCGGTGTCTCCTTTTTCAGTCAGAATTTCTACACCAATGGATTTTGTACAACTACATAAAAATGTGTAGCTGTGGGACTCGTTTCGTTTGCAACCTAAAGAATATGCAAGTTACAAACTTTTTATGTTCTTCTTGCCCACTAGAAATAAGCTTTTACGTGCCAGAAATGATTTTCGCGAAAAAAGTTATAAGCAAATTTGAAAATGGCCGTTCGAGGAAACAATTTATTTCTCCTTTTTTTTTCTTGGGGCCCTGCGTCCCTCGACTTTTATAGTGGGCCATTATCATTCATCAATTGATTTTCAAGTTTAATAGCTGAAAGTTTCGGGGCATTTTTTCAGGTTTATTTTAGCGTCATGGCATAGCCGAACTTTATATCCCCTTCGTTGGCAATGATCATTTTTATGATGTCGAATAATATTTTGTGTATTGCACATGGCGGCGAATAAGTTTCGCAGTTTTCCGAGGCTCCATGAATATTGTATATAAAAACCGTAAATGGAACAACCATCTAGGTTATGTGTTTGGCAAATATACGACACGGTCGGAGACTGTAAATATGCCTTTTTAGTGTGTGTTTTAGTGTTTTAGCATGAATATGTTTTTACTTTTCATCGGGTCAGCGAAAAATAATATCTCTGAGCAAAAGGATAAAAGATATATGTTTCATCAAGGACAAAAATGAGTTTTGATGCCTTCGATCTTGGAAAGTATCTTTAAATCGCTTAAAAAAAATCTAAGGATTTTTCTGTTCTGCATTGTTTTATGTGTAATATTGATTTGAAATAAGAAATTCTATATTTTATACTATTCTATACCTACATATGTACATATGTATATATATACATATAATTATATAATACATGTCTTATAACGAGGCAAGGATGAATTTCTACATACTACACTCTATAACCATCCTAAATCTGCATTAAACAATAATGATGAGAATGAGTAACGTGCATAGCTTCGAACGTAAAGTCGGATTCATACATACACTCGAACCCCTCTTAAGTCACCAAATCCGTGCATCATCGTCTCGCTTAAGTCGCGAAATTTAGTCTCTCTTAAGTCGCGATCATAACCTCAACTTTTTCGTGTTGTAGCTGCAAAAAGAAATATTTAGAGATATACCGCAGCACTTGTTATAACGAAAAATGAGCCAACTGAACGAAAAAATCAACGTAAGTATAACCAGTCGTGACAAAGTTCAATTTTCCACTTGAGTGAATATTTTAAAGGTTAAATGTTTTAAAAGACACCTAACCTATTTTAAAGGTTAGGTGTCTATTAGGTATTCATGCGAGAATCCAATTTCCAAACGTAGTTCTAAAACTTTTACAGGCGGCGACTTAAGAGGGACGGTTTCGTGACATAATAGGGGGAAACGTGGTGAAATAAGAGGGGATGTGAATTAAGCGAAGGTGACTTAAGAGGGATTCGAGTGTACATACATACATAATTTGTATACGAGCTCCGTATCTGTATTTGTATCATGTATTGTAACGCATACTGGAACAAATATTTATAATATATACGTCTTGCGCTCTCTGTTTCTAACAAATATTTGCTACAATATCTGTTACAATATATGGTATAAATACAGATACAGAAAAGCCTTTTTTCACATTTTTGCTTATATCTCCGTTCCCTGGAATATTTTATATAGCATATGCATCTAAGAAGTTGTAGCCTATTGAATTTTCAAAATTTTAAGCCCAACCCGAAGCCTCCAAGTGCAATTGTTGACTTGCAAATAACTGTTGAAATTGAAAAAGTGTTTTTTTTTCACCATCCGTTAATAAATTTTCGAGTAAATAACGATCGAATTTTTTTGTTTATTGTACGATATATATATCATAAATCTTTTCAAGTTTGCGAGACTTTTTGAGAAGTTGAAAAATATTAATTTGGGCCAGTTTTATGACGTTTTCTACGCGACTACCTTTTTTGACGCAACGTATATGTTTTTATAGCGTTGCCGCTTCGAAATTCTCGGAATTGTGACTATAATATCTCGACGCCATTTTTTTTTAAATATGCGTCTTGAAGCGTACTTTCAAGATATTATAGTTGCAATTCCGAGAATTTCGAAGCGGCAACGCTAAAACAATATATACGTCGCGTTAAAAAAGGTAGTCACGTAGATAACGTTATAAAACTGGCTGATATTAATATTTTTCAAAATCTCAAAAAGTCTCTCAAACTTGAAGAGATTTATGATTTTCCTAGCCCAAGCCGGTCAATATACAATAAACAAAGAAATGGCGTTATTGTCAATTAAGGCTTGAAAAAAAAATTCGATCGTTAATTACTCGAAAAGTCATTAACGGATCGAGCTGATTTTTTTTTGTAACTTCATACTATAAATAACAGTCCCTCCAAGAAATTTCATGATCATAGTCTCCCTACTTTCGAAGTAAAAAGTTAAAAAATAGCACTTGGAGACTTCGGGTAGGGCTTGGAAATTTTGGAAATTCAATAGGCTACAACTTCTTATATCCATATGATATATAAAATATGCCAAGGAACGGAGATATAAGCGAAAATGTAAAAAAATACGTTCTTTTTTCACAAATTGTTAATTAAAAAATTAGCGTGTATTGTGTTCTACTCAAAAAAATTCATAGGAAACCGTGAAAACTAGCTCTATATCTTTCAAGAACACATACAAATCTCTGCCTACTGGATTGACGCATACTGGAACAAATATTTATAATATGTACATCTTGCGCCTCTATGTTTGTAACAAATATTTGCTAAAATACGCGTTACAATACATGACACAAATACAGATACGGAGCGCACATCAGCACCCGGCTTAACACGCGTAGGTATTCAACCGCAGCACGATTCATAATCACTGTCTAGGCGTAGTCGCCTTTGGAAAACAAAAACTTCAAGAAAAACTGCAAGAGATAAACGTCAACAATGTATCGCCGTCGCGTGGGTCAGTTGCTCGTGGCCTTGTAGCAGTGTCGCGTACAATTTACGTACGTAGTTTAAATATAAATGATTTATTATGCTTAATATTTAATATTCCGTTGTAGTTTTACGTGTAATTCTAAAAACTAATAAAAGTGACCATAGTGAATAATAAACCGATGTGTTTTGTGTTTTTGGAACAACGGGAAAAAAGTTACGAAGTCAGGTACTACCTATGTAAGTAAGTTCATGTTTACTATTATTCTCTTGTTTTAGCTTTTATTTTCCTATTGCTTCATTAAAATAAATTCGTATTTCACAATTATTACTAGTTGGGAAATATATTATGTAGGTACATATGTACATATGTATGTATGTATGTATATTATATGTTTGTACATAACTACATATGTATGTATATACCTGGTGGGAACTGAAACGAAAAATTTGCTAGATCAAGAAAAGATAGAGGAAAATACAAAAACGGTTTCATACAAATATTTTTCAACCTCCATAGAGGTGAAACATCACCCCACTCATTTCTTTAAATACATAGGATGAAATCATTTGTGGCATCTTGTTGGAAATATAAACGGAAATTTACCACGCATTTTTTAAATTATATTTTAACAGGTTTAATTAAATAAAATAGTGTTAGACGTTTTAAAAAAAATTGGCACACCTAAAAATTTGTCCAAAATTTAATTGTATGCCTCATTTAAAGTGTTAGGTCAAGTGTTTGACCTAACTTCTTAAAGGGGTTACTTGTTCTTATTTTTTAACGAGTTTTCAGCCAGCTTATTTTCAATATTATCGAGAAAAAAATATTCTTATATAGGTAAATAGTTTTGTTCTCGAAAACTACTTATAAATTTTTGTAAAAAATTCTCAAGGATAAAATTGTCTTATAATTTTTTTGAACAATACTCTCAAATGTTTTCAGAATTTTTAAAGACGATTTTTTTATTGTTCCAAAAAATCACAAAATCGAAATTTCTAAAAATGTCATTTAAAAAATCGAGTAATAAAGAGTACTTTTCGATTGACTCTAATACATTTGTATTCTTTTTTTACCGTATTCCTAAAGTCTAACGTTTAAAAAAACACTTATTGTACACGGTAAAACATATAATCTATCAAAGTTTACTATGTCTACGTTCATTATTGTTAATGTTAAAAAAATTATAAAAAAAAAATAGCGTTTTTAGCAGTTTTTTGCATTTTCTTAAAAAAACTAATTATTCGATTTTCATGCGGTTGTAGATATTTTCAATACCTACAACTTCTTCCACGGACGTATATTTGTAAAATCCAAGGATAAATTTATATAAGTCAAAAACTCATTTTTTTCTAACTTCACTTGTTAATTAAACATTGACACACTAATTTTCAGCTGTTGGCAGTTGTCCAGGCAATTGTCCAGGTTTAAATCCTGGTTGGCATTTTTTTTAACAGACCTTTTTTCGAGCTCTTTTGCTTGGAGTAGTAGTGGTTTCTTAGATAGTTTTTTTCCACACTACTCCGTACCTCTTAGCTAATTCGGTTCGAGATGATAGCAGCAGATAATTCTCCCTCGATAAGTATCCATTAGATATTCTTCGGCGCCTTCTCCAAATTTGAATATTATAACATCCTCGCGTCGTATAGGTGTAATATACTAAAAGTTTTCTGCTCGTAAGTTCCGAAGCTCTTTGGAGTCCCCCCCCTCTTCCCCCTCGGCGGAGGTGGTGGAGGAGGGGGGAGGGTCTGAACGTGACTCATCCCGCCGCGCGTATGCATGCAATTTCTCCATCGGCATCTGGCCCGAGATATACGGCGGGTTGCCTCTTAATGGATCGTAGAAAAGTTTCCGCACGAACATTAACCGTCAGGCTGAATCGGGGCATTCAAACGTCTATTCGTGAATTTTTCATTAGCCCCGCGAAGGTGTTATATTATGCGATGGGGCGTAAAGGGAATTTTAAAGAGAGTTTAGTAATAAAGTAAAAAACATTAACAAAAAGATAACACAGACCCACAAAAAAACTTTTTTTTTTGAACCCTATAGGTGATTCCGAAGGTTTTGGAGATACTGAACACAGCCTGGGAGAGAGCCTGGGAGGAATAAGTCCAATTTTTCAAAAAATTCCTCAAAAAAATTTGATAATTAGGTAAAAATTAGTGCAATTTGAGTGCACTAGTTTTGGATCAAATCGGTTTGTAGGAACATAACCAAAAAAAATTCATAAAAGTGTGAAAACCCGGTTTTTTCACTTTTTTAAGTACAAAAAAAATATTTCAGAAAAACAAAAAAATAGCACGTTATTGCGCTCAAAAAGACGAAGAAAACCAGTTTTTAAAAATTAAAATCGGTTAACAACTTTTTGCAAAAAAAAAACCTTCGAAAATTGCCCTTTCTTTACTATCTAATTACTCTTTTACTAATTACTCTTTACTATCTACATTACATTATTTGTTTGTTAAATTTTGAGGTGATTAAAAGCTTTTCCCTCCGTTCTCTTATAAAAAAAATATATAAGTTGGATGTCTCTTGTCACTGTCTTTTGCATAAGCGAACAAAACGTTTTGGCAACTCTGATTAAATTTAAATTTGCTGCCATCTCAAAATTAATTGCGTATTATTCGCTCAAAGAGTAAACTTTTACAATTTACTGAACGGTATGGTTTAGGAAACACTCGGCTAAAGTGGTAAAATTCGATTTTGCGATATGCAGAAAACTGGAATCAAATCATTTCCAGTTTCTATACTGACCCTTTTATAAACTTACAAACCATTTAAAACTCTTGTTTAACGAAGGCATCGAGTAATACTTAAAGGAAAAGGAAATAACGGATAATGGCTGTTACAAATAAGAATCTGATATAACTAGAAGTGCAGGCAATGATATAACACAAGTTCTTAGAGTAGTCCAGTCATTCATCTTATTGCAATTGGGCAAGAACGGAGTTAGACACTTCTTAGCGGTATCGTTTTGCTATTAACCTCTTCGTTTTGCTTTCACTTTATCATTGCTTTGTCGTTGAGTGCTTTCTCTAGTGATCAAAACAATAAAGAATACTTAGCATCTTTATCCTTATTACATCAGTACTAAACAGAAATACAAAGAGGTAGAAAATCCTGCCCAAGAAAAAGGTAAAACTGTTAACATCTGTATTTATGATCAGTTCAAAATTCGCTGTAATAAGAAAATGGTTACGATTTTCACATAAATCCACAATTCAAACAGTATGTTTTAGTTGAATCGCCTTATTTTGACCTCCAGATTAAATGGTGTAATTATGCTACTTTATTTGGAAACATCCTGTATAAGTTACTGTTCGAACATCACGCAGTTTTCATCAAAAGATTCGAGAGCTGAAATGGGACTTTATTTTTTGCCAACTGCAAATTGTGTAGTGGCGGCATTGTTAGCATTATTTGTTTATGCAGTTGATACTTGTGGTTATTTAGTTCATCTCCTAATCGCAAAGGAATGTGTTTTTATTAAACGAGGAACTAACAACACAAAGTCCAAAGTCCAACTACTATTAGTATTTCGACCATTATATTGTATTAGTTTTTTTTGGTTAGTTGGATTAGGTCCAGGAATAAATAACAAACTATTCGATTTTTGTCAACGTTTCGGAGCTTTATTTCTTCTTCATCAGAGCTCAATCAATGTTGTTATTGCTGTCATGTAAGGTGGTAAATTACGAACATTGGTGGTACTATCTATATGGGGCATTTCATGCCAACTAAGTGAGGTCAAAAAAAATTTTTGTTTGAAACATATCACAATAGTACTTGCTAAAAAACTAACTTCTCTAAAATTTTAGAATTTTTTGAGCCACAAGGAGAGGGATGGTGAGGGTAAGAAAATACAAATTTTCGTTTCGACTCCAAAATTTTAATCATTCTCAATAAAAAAAATGAAAAAAATTAAAAAGAAGGTTTTCGATGCGTTTTCTTGCGTAGAATATGATAAAAATATTTTCAAAATTATTGGGGGTAGACACGATTTGTTTTCATTTTTTTTAATTTTTTGTACTTTCGATTAATTTTTAATTCATAATGGGCGTCGACCAGGAACTGGCCCAAAAAACGGCCCAAATGTGAAAAAACGTGGTTTTTTAGCGTATTTTCTCATCCTGTGAGATAGTAAATGACAAGTGAATAATATATTCCAAGGTTTTTTGGGTCGCTGATTACGAATCTAACGTAGAAAATTTCCCGTACAATACGATGGTATTTTTTTAAATTTCAAAATTTACCCATTTTTTAAAAGTTGACTACCATAATGGATCCGCCATTTTGTTTTTTGAAAATCTGACGTTAGATTCGTAATCAGCGACCTCAAAAACCTTGGAATATATTATTCACTTGCCATTTACTATCTCACAGGATGAGAAAATACGGTAAAACCACGTTTTTTCACCTTTGGTCCGTTTTTTGGGCCAGTTCTTGGTTGACGCCCATTATTAATTAAAAATTAATCGGAAGTACAAAAAAAAAAAAGAAAAATAAATAAAAAATAAAAAAAAATCTCATATTTTTCGAAATTTCGATTTTAAACTTTCAATCCTCAAAACAAGGGTGAAAACTACCCCCAATTCCTTTTAATTTTTTTCATTTTCTTACCGAGAAAGATTGAAATTTTAGAGTCGAAACGAAAATTTGTATTTTCTCATCCTCACCAGCTCCTTGTGGCTCAAAAAATCTAAAATTTTAGGGAAGTTAGTTTTTTAGCAAGTCCTGTCGATTGTGATATGTTTCAAACATAATTTTTTTTTAATCTCACTTAGTTGGCGTGAAATGCCCCATATACAAATGTACAAGGATAAAAACAAAACACTATTTTCAGGACAACACACTTTATAAATTACTATAGTAATGATTACCACAGTAATTTCGATATCATATAGCAATAACAACATTGATTGAGCCCTGATGAAGGAGAAATAAAATTCCGAAACGTTGGCAAAAATCGAATAGTTTGTTATTTATTCCTGGATCTAATCCAACTAACCAAAAAACTAACAGAGAAGAAGGTCGCACAAATTCCCCACAGATATTATATTGTATATTGGTACCCAATTAATTACTGTGACCAGAATTTCATCTAACAAATTGCATGAAATTAGAGTGTTCTATTTTCATGTAACTCAAATGCAAAAATACTGAAGCACACACAATTTGTTGCGGCAACAAATTGTGTACTGGAAGTAGCCATTCAAATAAGATAAAACAGGTCTATGTTAGATCTATTCAATTATAATGATTTGCTGATGAGTCTAGATTTATTTTCAACATGTGTATGTACTTAGATGAAGGAAGAGGCCTATTGAGGAAATCTAAATTAGATGAAACAGGTCCATGTTAGATGTATCTATTTGTAAGAGTTTAAATTATTCTCAGCATATGTATTTTATATGAAGGAGAAAAGGCATTTTGTGGTTTGAAAGATGTGATGTAACTATTACTTCGACAAAGAAAATAATTTATAATAATAACATGTACGAGTATGTAATAAGAGAAATTCCATTTCAAAAAATGGCACATTTGGATCTCAGTACGCGCATTTCCATGCAATATGCTGTTACAAGGAACGTTAACGGTGTTACTTTAACTGCACATTTTCCGAGGACACCCTTGTCAAACAGAACGAGAATTATGCAATGAGGACACTCAGACATGCCAAACCGATATTCCGGTTCCGCGGATGCACTGCTTATTTGTTCAATAATTCAGGTGGAATAATTGCGCCAGTTGTTGACAAACGCAGTCACCTCGCGGGAAGGATTATTGAGTGTGCTTCCTTCCGACGCCGTTGATTTTGCCTCAGATAATTCTATCTTTTCCAGTATGAAAATACCTAGATAGTACTATACGGAATGCTAAGATACGTCCTTAATTTACAAAATATTTCCACATACGTAAGTAACGAAAGTTATCATACACCCACTTTTTGAAGTTTAATTAAATTCTGATAATTTTTGTATTACATCATTGATTTTTTTTGCTTCTGACAGGATTATAGCTTGTGATATTCTGCGTCTAATAAGCCGAAGTTGAAGGCGATATGTCGATTGTGTGAAAAGATATCGCTAACAAACTAAAATTTCAATGTTTTCAAAGAAACGTAAATAATTTCGAAAATAATAAATCCCTTTCAAAGTTGTTGGACTCGTATTAAAGGGAAATCTTCAGTGTATCTATTTGACTGAGTCATTTCGAAAAAAATTTCCTAGACATGAACAAAATCTAAAGTTGAACCAAAAATATCACGAAAATTCAAAATTCTACCATCCTTCGTATCGTTTCGTAAAAATCACTGTTCCTGAAATTTTAATAAAACACAGGGAGATCTAGAGGGATGTTAATCCTAAATTTTTGTTGGAGTAATGTGTGGCGTACGGGCTTTTTTGAATTTCCGTGATATTTTTGGTTCAACTTTAGATTTTGTTCATGTCAAAAAATTATCCCGGCTCCCTGAGGTCGTAGGACCTTCATTTTTTTTATTATTTAAAATGCGTGTTTTGAATGCCAGTTTTCAAATATGCAACGTCCAAAAATGTAAAACCAAAATTAAAAAAAGTTATTCGAAAAAAAACCGATTCGAAAAAATGATACAATTTTACAACGCATTTTTTATGCAAAAATTAAATAAAAGCGATTTGGTTTTATAATAGCATGAAAGTACAAGCCTTTGTGAATAAAATGAGCCCATGATCGTTTCTGTACGATCATTTTTGCCTCAATTTGCCTCGATCATTCAACTTGAAAAAATAAAACTTTTTTAAATTTTTGAAAAGGGGATCATTATCCGCTTGTCTTGGGCTATACTTGTAGTTAACAAGAAGTCTGTTCAAACAAAATTGAAATTTATACAGCAAAAGTACGAAAACGCGATTTTTGACGTTTTTTTAAATTTATCTCAAATGTTTATGAACCGATTTTTTTCGTTCAAATTTCATTCGACGCGCATTTTTAAGACCTACAACTTTCTAATTTAACTTTCTTGTGTAGGACTTGAAGCTTTTTTTTATTTGCAAAAAAAACGTATTTTTTACTTATGCGAGTTTATTTTTTTGGTTATGTTCGCCATTAAAACTCTAGTAGCAAAAAAATGCTATCTTTCTTAGAATTTTTCTCTCTAAACGACCATATTCTTTTGTTTGCTGATAACAATTAGTGACCAATTAACATGGGGGCTTTCGCTCATTGATTGGACTACCGAAGGTTTGCTGAAATAACAGGAATCAACAAAGAATGTATTCGCCAGATTTTGCATGGATCGTTCAACATGCGCAAAGTTTGCGCGAAAATGGTGCCAAAACTCCTCACTCCCGAGCAAAAGGAGTCAAGAATGAACATATTCTAAAGAACATTGACACTGATCCAGGCTTGTTACACACGGTGACACTGAAGGGGACAAGATTCGAAAGTGTGGAAGCGGTTAAAGCAAAAGCGACGGAGGTTCTGAACCAGCTGACTTCCAGCACTGCTTTCAACAATGGAAAAGTCGAATAGAGCTGTGTAGAGATCGCCAAGGGGAGTACATTGAAGGCGAAACAGTTGCTACTGTAACTGGTAACGAATAAAAAGTGTTATGACAACAGTTCGGTTATTTAATAGCCACACTTCGTAGTGTGGAAATAATAAAGAGAGAATCCAAAGAAACCCAAAACAAAAAGGGGGATTTTTCGAAACTTCGGTGATTCAAACGAACCCTTTTCTATGTATACAAAATCCATTCCTCGGAGTTTGAAAACCGAAAGCTCACAAAGAAAGGCGGGTAAAACTTCGAAATTCCGCGCATAAAAGCGCCCATTAACATATTAAATGGGTAAAACTGGCCGCCGAGAGTACATCTAGTAGGTAGGCAGCGAAGAGCGAAGAGCTCCTCGCCGCGTACCGATTAAAGTTCGTCTAATAGGCATGTGCGCCGTTCCGCTAAGTCAAAGCGGAAACTATAATTACATTAGCGATAAAATGAAGTGGGCTGATGAGTAAATACCGCATCTGCAAATTCCCCACAAAGCGTTCAATCCCACAAGGCGGCCGCCTCCTTCGGAACGCACAGGCCAGAGGAATACCCTTCGCTCAAAGTGAGGCCCCACTCCCTCTATACGGCGTAACACAACTCTCTATACACCGAAACTGCATGCTTACACGTCCGTTTGGATTTACGTAAGCGCTTAATCAACGGCCCGAAACCGACCCAGCCTCGGGGATGCCGGATCTAACGAACCATCGTCGGCGCGGTCAAGGAGGCCTTTATATCCCGCGCTGGCTGGAAGGCGTCTGCGTCCGGGTTGCAGATAAACGAAACCCTCAGTCGTATTCTCGCGGTCTTCCTTTTTTTTAAACCACAGAAAGATTTTTTTTATATACACTTCTCAAAAAATAATAAGGGAACAAAAACTTTTTTGCTGATTTTTGAAAGGCTGTATCTCAATGAAAAATGGTCGTATCTAGGTAATAAAAAAATCGTTTTGAAGCTTCAAATTCTAGTTTTGAGATCTTGAGAGAGAGAAAAATGGGACCTACTAGTCCAGTAGGCAGGGAGCTAAAATCATCAAAAAGTGTTCTTGAAACATATAGGGCTAGTTTTGATGGTGTCCTATGTATTTTTTTGCATAGAAAACAATGCGCGTAGAGCTGAAACCGTCCGCTAACTTTTTGAAATTAACAATTTGTGAAAAGAAAACGTATTTTTTTTTCACATTTTCGCTTATATCCCCATTCCTTGTCATATTTTATATAGCATATGCATTTAAGAAATTGTAGCCTATTGAATTTTCAAAATTTTAAGCCCAACCCGAAGTCTCCAAGTGCTATTGTTAACTTGCAAATAACTGCTGAAGTTGAAAAAGTGCTTTTTATTCATTATTTTTTTACTTGGGGGGACTGCTTTGTAGTATGAAGTTACTAGATAATAAAAAAATCGTTTTGAAGCTTCAAGTTTTTAGTTTTGAGATCTTTAGGCAAAAAAATGGGACCTACTAGTCCGGTAGGCAGGGAGCTAAAATCATCAAAAAGTGTTCTTGAAACATATAAGGTTAGTTTTGATGGTGTCCTATGTATTTTTTGCATAGAAAACAATGCGCGTAGAGCTGAAACCGTCCGTTAACTTTTTGAAATTAACAATTTGTAAAAAAAAAACGTATTTTTTTTCACATTTTCGCTTATATCCCCATTCCTTGTCATATTTTATATAGCATATGCATTTAAGAAATTGTAGCCTATTGAATTTTCAAAATTTTAAGCCCAACCCGAAGTCTCCAAGTGCTATTGTTAACTTGCAAATAACTGCTGAAGTTGAAAAAGTGCTTTTTATTCATTATTTTTTTACTTGGGGGGACTGCTTTGTAGTATGAAGTTACTAGATAATAAAAAAATCGTTTTGAAGCTTCAAGTTTTTAGTTTTGAGATCTTTAGGCAAAAAAAATGGGACCTACTAGTTCGGTAGGCAGGGAGCTAAAATCATCAAAAAGTGTTCTTGAAACATATAAGGTTAGTTTTGATGGTGTCCTATGTATTTTTTTGCATAGAAAACAATGCGCGTAGAGCTGAAACCGTCCGTTAACTTTTGAAATTAACAATTTGTGAAAAAAAAACGTATTTTTTTCACATTTTCGCTTATATCCCCATTCCTTGTCATATTTTATATAGCATATGCATTTAAGAAATTGTAGCCTATTGAATTTTCAAAATTTTAAGCCCAACCCGAAGTCTCCAAGTGCTATTGTTAACTTGCAAATAACTGCTGAAGTTGAAAAAGTGCTTTTTATTCATTATTTTTTTTACTTGGGGGGACTGCTTTGTAGTATGAAGTTACTAGATAATAAAAAAATCGTTTTGAAGCTTCAAGTTTTTAGTTTTGAGATCTTTAGGCAAAAAAAATGGGACCTACTAGTCCGGTAGGCAGGAAGCTAAAATCATCAAAAAGTGTTCTTGAAATATATAGGGCTAGTTTTGATGGTGTCCTATGTATTTTTTGCATAGAAAACAATGCGCGTAGAGCTGAAACCGTCCGTTAACTTTTGAAATTAACAATTTGTAAAAAAAAAAAACGTATTTTTTTTCACATTTTCGCTTATATCCCCATTCCTTGTCATATTTTATATAGCATATGCATTTAAGAAATTGTAGCCTATTGAATTTTCAAAATTTTAAGCCCAACCCGAAGTCTCCAAGTGCTATTGTTAACTTGCAAATAACTGCTGAAGTTGAAAAAGTGCTTTTTATTCACTATTTTTTTACTTGGGAGGACTGCTTTGTAGTATGAAGTTACTAGATAATAAAAAAATCGTTTTGAAGCTTCAAGTTCTTAGTTTTGAGATCTTTAGGCAAACAAAAAATGGGACCTACTAGTTCGGTAGGCAGGGAGCTAAAATCATCAAAAAGTGTTCTTGAAACATATAGGGCTAGTTTTGATGGTGTCCTATGTATTTTTTTGCATAGAAAACAATGCGCGTAGAGCTGAAACCGTCCGCTAACTTTTTGAAATTAACAATTTGTGAAAAAAAAAACGTCTTTTTTTCACATTTTCGCTTATATCCCCATTCCTTGTCATATTTTATATAGCATATGCATTTAAGAAATTGTAGCCTATTGAATTTTCAAAATTTTAAGCCCAACCCGAAGTCTCCAAGCGCTATTGTAAACTTGCAAATGAAGTGCTTTTTCTTCACTATTTTTTACTTGGGGGGACTGCTTTGTAGTATGAAGTTACAAAAAAAATTTCAGCTCGATCCGTTAATAACTTTTCGAGTAATTAACGATCGAATTTTTTTGCAAGCCTTAATTAACAATGACGTCATTTCTCTGTTTATTGTACGATATTGACCGGGTTTGGCTAGAAAAATCATAAATCTCTTCAAGTTTGCGAGACTTTCTCAGATTTTGAAAAATATTAATTTGGGCCAGTTTTGTGAGGTTTTCTACGCGGTTACCTTTTTTTGACGCGACGCATACATTGTTTTAGCGGTGTCTCTTCGAAATTCTCGGAATTGTGACTATAATATCTTGAAAGTACGCTTCAAAACGCGTATTTAAAAAAATTATATCAAGATATAATAGTCACAATTCCGAGAATTTCGCAACGCTAATACAATATATTGATGCCTTACCTACTTAAGTAGATAAGGCATCAGGCAGATGCGACTGGAGCCAGATAGGCTCCAAGCACTCGTATCGCTATAGGTCACGTGAGTGAGGTACATCCTGGAGCTCTCTCCTTTGGACACCCCACCCCCAGCACCGGTACTAGATGTTCAGCCACTCACTCATCATCCCCTTACGCTCTCCAATCTACCGGTACTAGAATCTGTGAGTTCTTTTTATTTATTAAGAACCAAAAAAAACTCATAATTTTACAGCAGGAAATACGGTGTTCACTTTCTTCAAAGTCGATTAAGTTAGAGAAAAGTTACTTATTTTATGACTTTGAAGTTTTATGTATTGCAGAAAATTTTATATCCGTTTGCAACTCGACAACCACAACATATTTTGTTGCCACTGTCACCCTGGTTCTCAGGTATTGAAATAAAATTACCGTATTAATAACTAAAATATTAATTAAAAAAACTTGAAGTGCATTAATAGACATCTGTCAGCATCTAATTTAGTACCATTGTAACACAGCATCGGAGTAGTCGTATTTTATAGTTTAAATTCAAATCACGGCTTTTGAATACTCGTAACTTTTGCATTCGTATGAATATAGTAGCTCAAGCTTTCCCAATTATATTCCCTCCTTATTCAACGGAAAGTCTTCCTTATTCACGCCTCACAAATCGTTAAAGGTACTCTAAATAAATTATAAGATGTGATTTGTTTCACAGAATTTCATAATTATTAGGTTTGACTGGATTTTTATTTTGCTACTACCTGGCAGTGGCGGTGCGTGATATTTCAGTTCAGCCATATCTTGAAAACGACGCATGGGACCCACTTCACTTTTTAGGCGATGACTATACACCTCTTACAGAAAGGATTGAGAGTGAAAAAATCGTCAGCAAAGTTTGCGAAAAAATTTTCAAAAACACTGGAGCACTCCCTGGGTTCTCAGTAACGCTCTGTGGGATTTTTGCAGTATATTTTTTTTCATAATCTAGAAACAAATATAAGGAGACGTTTTTCGATTTGTTGCAAAATATTTTTTTTTTTCAAAAAGTTATGGCCATTTTAATTTTAATTTTATAGGAACATTTTGTTTCCCAAAATTAAAATGGTCATAACTTTTTGAAACAAAAATATTTTGTAACAAATCGAAAAAAAGTCTCCTTATATTTGTTTCTAGATTATGAAAAAAATATACTGCAAATATTCCACAGAGCGTTACTGAGAACCCAGGAGTGCACCAGTGTTTTTGAAAATTATTTCGCAAACTTTGCTGACGGTTTTTTCACTATAAATCCTTTCTGTAAGAGGTGTATAGTCATCACCTAAAAAGTGAAGTGGGTCCCATGCGTCGTTTTCAAGATATGGCTGACTGAAATATCACGCACCGCCACTGCTACCTGGTTTACCAAGTAATTTATCGTTGTTGTGAATTACTGTGTACTTAGAGTTTAAATAAAGAACAATTCATATCACTCAGTGATTTCTGCTATTCGCATAAGTTTTATACTGTATCGGTTATATAGTACAACCTCCTTAATCCGAACACACAGTAGTCCGAACGGCCAAATCCACGACTAAAAAACGATACATGCTTTCTGTATCTAAAGTTCCTAATGCAATTTAAAGACCGCGGTGATTCAAGCCAACAAAACCTAAAAAAGTCAATTCAGTTAACGCCATGTAAATTCTTTATTTCCACCCCAGTGTTGAGTGATCCCAGCACAAAAGAGAAACCGAAAAAAAATAGAATATTTTCATCCGCCTCATCCGCAACCGAATCAATATAATATGAAGGAGCGAACTAGAGTTTCCTTTTCAGTTGTTCGAGAGAAGAGAAATACATAAAAAGTTTTTTCGTTTCATATTGTATAAACGACGACGTTGCGCTTTTATTCGTGGCACTCTAGGCATCGCGAACTGCGAGTAAAACTAAGAAAATAACTTTCTACTCACCCACAACCACCATTTCCTGACTGTCGACCCCTGTGGAAAAGGTCTTGTCCGTGGTTACTTCACAGCTGAAGTTCCCGGAGAGGTTGAACTCGATATTGCGAAGTACAGCTTGAGTGGAGTTTGAACTGTTTACCTGCACAGAAGTAGAACTATTGTAGGCCAGTGGAATTCGAAAAAACGTGGATCTAATTAACGACAGATTTTAACACGGTTTAGTGTGTTCATTTGGAGTTCAGGAACATCGTCCTGAAATTGATCCCAATTTGGAGGTCAGAAACGATATCAAATTGACGTTGTAATGTGCAAAAATCGTTAAAAACGGACTCTGATTTGCTCTGGGACTATTACCATTAGAGGTATCGAATTTTTCTAATGTGTAGGTAATAAAAATCCGGTAAATTTGCGACTTGTCGAGTTCGATTTGGTCAATTGTTTATTTAAATATTTAAAAAATACCGCTGAAATTTCCAAATTTTTGATTTATTTTTCATTTTGTGAAAAAAGTTTCTGCATGCTTGAAACTTTTGGGAAATGTGTCTTTTATGGTCCTCAAGACAACAAAAAATTTTCATAAAAAAATTTAATTCGTTAACGAGAAATTCCATTTGTTTATAAAAAACACCTTAAATGTTTAATGCTATTTGACCCTATTGCCGTGGACAAAAAAAGGTTCATTCAGGTCTAATTTTTTTCGTAAAGACCTATATTTTATGACACTGCAATGGGAATATCAATTTTTCCATTTTAAGACCGTCAAAATGGCATCCGAAATATTCGCATATAAACAAAATCGCAATAATCGCAAATAAACAAATAAACAATAATATAGACATGCGATTTTGATATCTTGGTAGCTGGTTTTTTACACAAATTTAAAAAAAAAAGTTGCTCTAGCATATGCAGAAGCCGAGATAATTTTTTTTTTAATAATTTCACCATTTGTTTATTTATAAACATTAAGGCTTCAAATTTTAACTGTGTCTAGTTCAATACTTTGATTTTGCAATTTAATTCAACATGACGTAAAAAACGCTTTTTGGAAAGGTACACGCTCATTTGAAACTAATAGTGTTTTTGGGCGAACGGAAATGATCCAAGCCAAGCAGAGTTTCAAAAAAAGCTATTTCAGATTTGCGGAGTGAAAAAAAAGTTCGTATCTCGGTCGACTTAACCGATTTTCAAGTTTCTTTTTTTCTTTTGGGGTAGCACTCAAATATAACAACAACTGGCATGGAGAAATTTAACAATTATTTAAACAAATTTTTATAGACTTTTTTTTTGGAAAAAAAATATAATTTTTGCAAATTATTAATATTATTACCATAAATTTGAGGGACTGCAATGTTTAACAATTTGAGGGACTGCTGTTTGCAGTGTGAAGTTACAAAAAAAATTTCAGCTCGATCCGTTAATAACTTTTCGAGTGATTAACGATCGCAGTCTTAATTATCAATGACGCCATTTCTTTGTTTATTGTACGATATTAACCGGGTTGGGCTAGAAAAATCATAAATCTCTTCAAGTTTGCGAGACTTTTTGAGATTTTGAAAAATACTAATTTGGGCCATATAACGTTTTCGACGCGACTACTTTTTTTGACGCGACGTATATTATGTTGTTGAAATTGATAAAATTAAAAGTACCCTTCAAAACGCGTATTTAAAAAAAAATGGGCGTCAAGATATTATAGTCACAATTCCGAGAATTTAGAAGCGGCAACACTAGTCGCGTAGAAAACGTTATAAAACTGGCCCAAATTATTTTTTTTCAAAATCTCAAAAAGTCTCGCAAACTTGAAGAGATGTATGATTTTTCTAGCCCAATCCGATCAAAATCGTACAGTAAACAAAGAAATGGCGTCGTTGTTAATTAAGGCTTGCAAAAAAAATGCGATCGTTAATCATTCAAAAAGTTATTAACGGATCGAGCTGAATTTTTCTTTGTAACTTCATACTAATTTCCTGATCATAGTCGCCCTACTTTCGAAGTAAAAAAATGGTGAAAAAAAAGGACTTTTTCAACTTCAGCAGTAATTTGCAAGTTAACAATAGCACTTGGAGACTTCGGGTTGGGCTTAAAATTTTGGAAATTCAATAGGCTACAACTTAGCTCACAAATTGTTAATTTAAAAAAATTAGCGGACGTTTTCAGCTCTACGGACCCCGCGCATTGTGTTCTACGCAAAAAAAAAATACATAGGAATCCGTCGAAACTAACCCTATGTGTTTCAAGAACAGTTTTTGATGATTTTAGCTCCCTGCCTACTGGACTATGATAAAATCTCAGCAGACTTTGAGCCTAATCGTTTATGGCGTCGTTTACCAGATATTATATAGGATACCAGCAAACTTACGTCCACTTTAATTCCTCCTACGGGAAATACTTTCGTTTTCGGGTCATCTTTTGGGAGTATATCTATAGAATTCGTATAGGCCCCTGTACCATTTCACGGTGTACAGATCTTGGCCCTCTAGGTCGTAGGAACAGCGCAACCTCGACTGGTTGCCACGTTGCACTATTCTAGGCTCGATTGACAGGATGACATTTTTCAATGGAAACACATCTGAAAAGAAAGAATGGTTTGAGTTAATTGTGCATTTATGAATGCGTTTATATGCTTCTTCGCTAGAGGTTCTCGACAACTAAGCTAGTATTATTAGTATTACTCCAAAATACTACAATTTTGTCATCAACATCCTCAATTTGTTTATTTTTGGTCCAGATTGAGCACTTACATGATTAATTTATATTATTTAATAATTTATGATTATATCTTAGGAAACGACTTTTTGTTGAGTTTTTGATATCCAAAAATAAAAATGTTTTTCTTCCCACGAATAGACAACTATCAATTTGCTGTAAACTTTTTAACTTTTACCCAATTTTTATGTTAAATAAATTTGTATATCCGATGGGCCTTTGAACCTAATACGTCCGAAAGCTTGGGTAATAGTTCCCACTACCAAATCAATGTGAATATTTATTAATTAGACCACACCTTCCTCTCCGCCATATTATTTAAGTACAACATATTCTCGGCAAATATTTCCAGCATTATAGTCGCAAACCAAAACTTGCTCTCAGATAGGTAGACGATAAGTAGTTATACTACAAATCGCACCACTCTGAGAGCAACCTGCAAGTAAATTCAATTTGCCAACCGCAATCTCAGACGTGCCTACATAAGTTCAGATAGTTGCTGCCTCAATAAATGTCCCTGCTAAAGTTACCTGCTAATGGACACACACCTTTGCGAAGCATTCATTTCTAGAACGTACTTAAAATTTATGTACAGTGGAATCTCTATAGTTAGAAATTGGTGCTGACGCTACCTTGAATTACAAAAATTTCACTACACGGAAAATCGAAAAAAAATTATTGACAACGAACGAAATAAACATATAGGTATTGTAACAGAACTTTAATGTTATATATACCTTAGAAAAACATCCAAGGTTTTGTGCTTCAAAGTGGACCTGCGTTTTTGAGCATGATAGTCAAAATGGCAACGCTAGTGATACTTGTTAAATAAACTTTTTTTTTACCAAACCTGGCTTCACTTATCGCGACTGTACTACGAGGTGTGGCTATTAAATAATCGAACTGCTGTCATAACACATTTTATTCGTTACCAATTACAGTAGCAACTTTTTAGCCTTCAATGTACTCCTCTTGGCGATCTCTACATCGCTCTATACGACTTTTCCATTATTGAAAGCAGTGCTGGAAGTCCGGTTCCGTTAGCTGGTTCAGAAACTCCGTCGCTTTTGCTTTAATCGCTTCCACGCTTTGTTTCAGGGTCGTAAGTAAAAAACCACGATTCATCACAAGTAATCACCGTATGTAACAAGCTTGTATCAGTGTCAATGTTGTTTGGAATGTTTGGAGTGCAAATATTCATTCTTGAATCCTTTTGCTCGGGAGTGAGGAGTTTTGGCACCTTTTTTCGCAAACTTTGCGCTTGTTGAACGATTCATGCAAAATCTGGCGAACACACTTTTTTGTCGATTCCTGTTATTTCAGTAAGCCCTCGGATGCTTAGACGACGATCTTCGCGGATTAATTTAGGTACCAATTTTTTCAATCTTTTCGCCCGTTTTTGACGTTGAGGGCCGTCCGGGGCGCGAATCGTCTTCGGTCGTTTCATGTCCCTCTTTAAATCGTTTAAACCATTCAAAAACTTGTGTGTGGGATAGACATTTATTCCCGGACACTTCTTTTAACATTGCATAAGCTTCTCTAAAAGTTTTCCCCTCTTTAACAAGAAACTTGAGATTAACCCGTTGCTCCAGCTGAACATTTAACATTTTTTTCGACGCGTCACTGGTGCGTAGACTAATTCAAACGACTGTTACAGTCAAACTAAGCGACTCACTGACTTATCCAGCGAGCTCAGGATAGGTAAAGTCGTTCGTCAGTTCGGTTATTTAATAGCCACACCTCGTATACTGTTTTCCTGTCGGGTTCTCGTATCACAGCCAGATAATTTTATTGAAATTATTACGAAACTGGCCTCGCAATAGATCACAGCAATTTCGGAGAAGAGTGGATTACAAGAACGTATAGATCACGTCATTTGAACCTCCGCGGAGTAATAAAAGTCTTAACAAATGAAAGGGTCTGATTTATTGTTAATTAACTTTTTTGGCCTTTTGAATAAAGATGTTATCACCAGCCAGTTTTAACGAGACGAGGCGCTTTCATAACGGCGCCAGACATCCAGTTTTACTTTTGCTTTATGCGGTAATGGTGATTTTGATATAAATTTTCAGCCACTATCACTTGGACTAATCTAGGTTATGTATAGTAAGGAATGTTCCATAACTTAAATCGTGATTACGGATATAAAACTATTTTTATTTTGATAATTAAAATTGTTCACCAAGGCTTGGAATATTGTGGATTATTTTAGCGAAAAAGCAATCGGTTATTCACTTTTGTAATATATAAATATAGGTATTTATTTTCGATGAATAACCATAAACAAGGAATCGTGTTTTTTAATGTTTCCACAACTTCGATTTCTCTTGACCCTACTGATTAATTTTACAACAGGCATCAGGAGATAGTTTTGGAGTTATTTACATTTTACTTCCACATCCACGTAGTTGGAGTGGTACAAATAAAATACGTTCATTGGTTAAAACGTACATATAGAGTGCTACTGAAAAGTCCCCTCCCCCCTCTGGGGGTTGAGTTATTTAATCCATCAAAACTACCCTAAACCTAAACAAAATCAGTATGACTGAATAGGTCTTCTTAATAATCTAATAATCTTAATAACCCAATAATCTTCTAATAGTCACAGCTTTATACACACACTAGCAAATTAAGAAATATTGTTTTTTGTGGTGACCAGTATATTGGAATAGTTTTATGGGGAGGCCCTCCATATTTCAGAACTTCAAAAGTGATAACCATCTGTGACAACATCTTCGTATGTTGTAATAATTATCAAATAACTTGTCATTCCGCTGAAACCAAAGCCAACTTTTAAGTAGTCTACGAGGTGAGTAAATTAAGTAGTGAGACTGGCAACGTAGCGCCCGATCTAGCAACACTGCGTTAACATGTTAATTGTACCTTCAGTACAAGTTTGAACTTGTTAGTCATTTGTTTGTTTTTTGTGACTGTTTTCGTAAACGAGTTCTAGTGCGTTTTAATAACGAGTAACATTAATTTTGAGCAACGGTGTGCTATCAAGTATTGCTTCAGACTTTGACACAGAGCAACGGATACTTTTACAAAACTTCAACACGCCTACGGACAGTGTTTTTTCAAGAGTCCAGTATTTTATTTCAAGAGCCCATTGGCATTCTCAGAAGAAAGAGAGTCGATTGAAGATGAAACACGCAGCGCAAGGCCTTCATCTTCAAGAACCGATGAAAATGTCGATAGAATAGGGGATCTTGGGGAAGAGTCAAATTTGAATCACACCACTGTTCATTAGATTTTGACTAACGAATTGGGGATGAGAAAAATCTGCACAAAAATGGTTCCAAAAAAACCTTTCGCAGGAACAAAAGGACATCAGGAGAGAAAGGTGTCTTGATTTTTTTGAATCGATTGATAATGATCCCCATTTAGAGAGGTTCTTGAAAAACTTCGAAAGAGGATCACGCGTGTGAGACCAAACATCAAGAACAACTGGATTTTGCATCATGAAAATGCACCTTGTCACACAGCCATTTTAGTAAACGAGTTTTTTAGCCAGGAAAAACATTCTTGTAACTCCTCAGCCCCCTTTTTCGCCTGACTTGAGTGTTTCTTTCTCCGAGATTGAAAAATCACCTCAAAGGACGTCATTTTGGGACTATAGAAAACATTTAAACGTCTGTAACCGACCAGCTGAAGGCTATTCCAGTATATGAGTTCCAGTGCTGTTATAAGGTATGGAAGAACCATATCTATGCTGTGTGGCTTCCCAAGGAAGTTATTTTGAAGGAGACAATACTGAATTGTAATTTTATTCGAATAGAAAATTAAAAAAAAATCAGTCTCATTACTTAATTTACACACCTCGTATGTCACAAATAGTGCACGAGTAACTTGACGGGTCTGTACAACGTCAACTTTTAAAGTACTTAATATATTGGCGATTTCGACTACCGGTGAGGGCGCTGGTAAACGTAAACAAACATGGAGAAAGCGAGTAATCAACTGTCAGACGTGCTTAGCATCGTTACCGTTTCCCGGTATTTTTACCTGCCTTGGTTCGTTTAGTGTGGTTTAGTGCCTAATTTAATTGGAGTTGGACCTTGAAGCGAAGTGTTCGTACACTCAACATCCACATATCCGATCTCCAAATTTCCGAACTCACGATATTTCCGAACTTTTCCTCACGATATTTCCGAACTTGTACTTCCATACAACCGAACTTGTCGCTGATTGGTTGACGACAAAAAACCGCGAAATTTGCAATGAGAAAAAAAATGTAAACACAATAATGCGATTGTTATCAAACATTTCGATTGTCACAGAATTCAGCAAAGAGGAAATCGCCCTCCCTCAGCAGCATATCTGAGACAGGTTCTACAAGAGTTCTTCTTTGTACAAACCAGTGGAAAACACTTATTTCAAATGGCGTATCATAAGTACCGGTGCACTTTTTTGTGTCAATCCGTCCACTCAATTTTCGTCTTTTTTCAACTTTCGACAAGTAAATCTCTTTTTTCCCAAGAATTTCTGCCACTGACGATTTACAAATATTGTACATCTTACATAGATCAACATTTTTAACACCATTTTTTGCGTGATTTATCAGATCCAGTTTTTGCTCCAAGGTTAGCCTCTTAGCAGGCTCTTTTCTCTGCAAATAAACAGTACCAATAATGTTTGTTTTGTATCACGGTTTTCTTAAAAATACATATTTTCTCATCATTTGTAATTTCAGTTTTAAATTATTATAGGTTACGTCAACAAAATGTTCAATAAAACAAACCTTTACTTTGAATTACAAAATAATTACCTGCATCACTCTCTCCCTTGCACCTGACATCTTTTTTGTTTAAAAAAACGTTCTTTTATTAAGATGTACACACGTATGTATGTATTACATTTGCATAAAAACCTCGAAAAACAAAGAAAAGTACTAGAATGAGCCAGAAAAACCCTTTGCGCATGCGCCAGCAGTTCGGTTATGCCGAGGTGACGAGAGTTCGGAAATGTGGAAGTTTGCGGAACGGAAAAGTTCGGATATGTGGATGTTGAGTGTACTGTGATTTCTTGTGTGTTCATTTGTAAAATGCTTGGAACAGACACACATATTTTCTGTTACAGGTTTTCTTTAATATAGCCGTCTCCCAAGCCATCCTTTTGTCAAGTTCCTCCTCTTGTCCTTTAATTCCGCTATTATTTTTGCGAAAATAGTGAAAATGGATATTTCTGTCTGCACCTTTTCTAGAATGGCAACCATAAACAGCACAGTTTGTATTATGCCTAGTTTTTGATTTTCCAGTTGACGTGGATTGTGTTTTCAGCGACATTTTACATAAAAACAAACTTTTTTACCTTTTCATTAACAAAATGAAATGTAAACTCGTGAAAACCACAAATGTGTACTCTATTTCCATTTTAAATTGAAAATAGGTAGAAAAAAGCAAGGTTGTCAGATATATTTTCTAAAATTGCTAAGCTCACTATACAAATGTTATATTCATACTTCAGTAAACTGTTATTTCGTGACGTTCTTAGAAAGCTAGTTTGGAAAAAAAATACATATATATATATATATAA
This sequence comes from Aromia moschata, assembly GCA_029963805.1. Lineage (NCBI taxonomy): Eukaryota > Metazoa > Arthropoda > Insecta > Coleoptera > Cerambycidae > Aromia > Aromia moschata. The sequence continues at coordinate 61,623 of JAPWTK010001133.1, forward strand.
ATTTATTAGTTAGCATTAAAATAAAGCGTTTAAAATTGCTGGAAAAAATAATTATAAATTAAAACAACTTTATGTATGTTACTATACTTAAGAAAATTTTGAAGAGCCGGCAACGCAATGCCAGCAACACTATGTCGACCAGTATACTATAGGATTGCTTTATATGTAATACATCCAAATATTTATTCGGTCCACTGTGCCATAAAATTTTTACGACGTCGTTAAAATTATTTACGACTTTAGAAATTCCACGTGTTTAAGGCGCCAGTGAGGTGTATTTCAGCTAGGATTATTAACACAGACAATTTTTTGAGATTGTCTGGCTAATGAGCATTATTTACAGCAAATTATATTACAAATATTAAGAGTTTTGTATGCAGGCTAATTTTAATCTCCTATATTGATTTGAATGAAAAAAAATTATTTCACAATTTTCGAATTTATAAAAGATATATGCACGCCCATGGAATCATAAAGTTGCACCGCTTTTTTTGTTCTCCAGGCGTATTTATAATTTTCAATTAAATTTAGAACGACTATACACAGAAACAGTAAAATCCGAGGTAAACAAGCCGGCAATTGATAAATGGTTACTCGCTTACTGGGTTCGCATATTTTCCGCCCAGGGGGGCGCATTCTTATCAGAAATCGCCAATTCTTTCGCACAATATATCGCCGTTTTTCATTTTTTTTTTTTACAATAACTGTATAGAACGCAGATCCACATAGACGTCACGATTTTCCCTAATACAACAATAAAAAAATCCAATAAGAGCCATTCCAATAAAGGCAGCGAATACGGTCGAATCGTCACGTCCGTATAACGACGAAGCCAAAAAAGATTTTTCAAGGGCAACTAGAGCTAGTTATATATGCTCGCAGCGCTCGAAAATTCTATAACACGACCGAAAGGGCTCGTTCAGCTCGTCATTTTGTATACTCCTTTTCCATCCGCTTTTTCGAGTTTATTCTGTCGATTGCACCGCCCAGCCTCACTGGCGTACGTGGCTGTTAATAAAATACCATATACAGTGAGGTCCATAAGTAACGGATAAATTCATTACCTACGTAATTTTCAATTTATGAGTAAAATCCTGAAACACGTCAATTCTTAATTCTAGAATGACATTTTTGAGCATAATTTTATACCTCCCCCTCCAACCCCCTTGGAGTGACAGCTACCCCTTTAAAATTTTTAAATGGAACGAGGGTGCGTGTGATAGCTCATTTGAAAGGGTTCTTAATTATCTATTCAGCAATATAAGGTTTTTTGAATTTTGTTTATTTTTCATCACGGAAATTAAATTTTATAATTTCAAAATTATTATTATGAAATGTATACAATCAAATGCCTATGTACCAAATATCTATCAAATCTGACGTTTTTAGTTAATTTTGTGTCAACATTCAACTTAAATGTATCGGTTTTCCTGATACGCTGCGCAAAATACCCAACAAAAAAGAAAGAAGTAAAAAAGGGTTTCTATTTACACATCAGAAAATATTATACATTTAAATTTCTTTATTTGCTACATCTGTGAAAACTCATTACTCATTATTATTATTATGTTATTTATCGCTGATCGTCAAGTTGATCATTATTCTAACAATGAGTCTTTCGGATACCCAAATAATTGAAATTTTGATATTATAAGGATGTGGTGATAAAACAAGAACGCAGAAGCAGGTATGCGAAATATTCAATACTAATTATCTCGACCGCCGCATTTCCCAGTCTACGGTTAGTAGAATAGAAAACAAATTTCGTGAATTTGGAAATGTCACAGATATTCCTAAATCTGGTAGGAAACGCATTTTAGACTATGAACAGAAATTGGATATATTGTTAGATATTCAAGATAATCCACATAAACCTACAAGACAAGTTGCCGCCGATAATTATGTTAGTAAAACGTCCATATTGCGTTTTCTAAAAAACGAAAAAATACCGTCCATATAAAATTCATTTGGTTCAACACCTTAACGACGATGACCCTGATCGCCGATTGGAATTTTGCGAAATCATGGCAAATAGATGCCAAGATAATCCTTATAAAAAACATTCTTTTTTCTGATGAAGCAACATTCGTCTTAAATGGAACAGTCAACAAACAGAACTGTAGAGACTGGAGTACAGAAAATCCACATTGGATGATGGAGGCCAATACTCAATATCCTGAGAAGGTGAAAGTTTGGGCTGGAATTTCTTGCAAAATTTCTTAGTTCCAGAGTTAAGAATGCTTTTCCCAGATGATGACAACCCCAATGATATTGATAGGAATATTTGGTTTCAGCAGGACGGAGCTACACCACATTTTTCATTATAAGTAAGAGCCTATCTGAATCAAGTTTTTCCCAATAGATGGATCGGGAGACGCGGTTTGAGAAATTGAGTGGCCTGCTCGTTCTCTCGATTTGACCCCGCTTGACTATTTTTAATGGGGTTACTTAAAATCGAAAGTCTACTTCAACAGACCAAATAACGTAGAAGATTTAAAAGACAGAATAAGGCAAGAAATTAATCAAATCATGCCGGAAACAATACAAAATGTTTTAGAAGAATTTCAGCAACGCCTCCATTATTGTCAAGAAGCAACGGGCGCCCACTTTGAACATTTGATTTAAACTGTTCTTCTGTTCTGTTTCATATTCTTTTCTTTACTTAGTAACATTAAAAATGTAATATTTTTCAATAAAAAAATTATATAAATTCAAAAAATCTTATGTTGCTGGATGGAGAATTAAAAAACCCTCTCAAATGAGCTATCACATGCATCCTCGTTCCATTTAAAACTTTTAAAGGGGGTTGCTGTCACTCCAAGGGGGTTGGAGGGGGAGGTATAAAATTATGCTCAAAAAATGTCATTCCAGAATTAAAAATTAACCTGTTTTAGGATTTTACTCATAAATTGTAAATTACGTAGATAATGAATTTATCCGTTACTTATGGACCTCGCTGTATAAAGAAGCTATTAAAACAAACATTCCGAACTTTGAATCCTCTAAATTTTATGGACTGATGGTACAGACCGTATAGAGGGCCAATAGAATGGCCTCCGGGCTCTCCAGGTCTTTTATTTGGGGATATCTGAAGGCAAAGCCATCAGATTACCATACAATTTAGAGGATTTTCTTATTTACAGCTCTGAAAAATGCCTTATTATATTTGAAACTATTATAACAGCAAAAGTTACACAATAATATTTTAAAAAACGAGATAATTTGACGAAAAATATGGTACTTCCAATTTGTCGATACGTTTACTTCTAAGGTATATGCCCTTAAAATTAAATTCAAAGCAGTTTTTTCCAACAAATATTTTCAACTAACTTTAATTTTCATTGCTTCCTGTTTTATTTTCATTGTTACATATTCAAATTCTTATATCGCGTACGCTTATCTGTACATTTTTGTACATACTACGAGGTGTGAAAATTAAGTAATAAGACAAGATAAGTTTTTATTTTTTTATTCGAATATAATTACAATTCAGTACTGTCTGCCTCAAAATAACTTTCTTGGGAAGCCACACAGCGCTGGAGACGATTCTTCCATTCCTCATATACTGGAATAGCCTTCAGCTAGTCGTTTATGGCCGTTTGAATGTTTTCTATGGTCCCAAAATGACGTCCCTTGAGGGAATTTTTCAATCTCGGGAAAAGAAAAAAAGTCACAAGGACTCAAGTCAGCCGAATAAGGAGGCTGAGGAATCTCTCTGTAAAAGTATTGATTTACTGTTTGGTCTGGAGGCACAATTCAAAAATTATTTGGCTATCAAAAAAAACAACTCAGCATGTATTTGAATTTCGACTTGCTCATGCTTGCTTTTGTGGGTCTTGGAGAGCTTGAAGCGTGCCATTCCATACTTTTTCGCTTCGTTTTCGGGTTGTACTCAAACACCCAAGTCTCATCACCAGTAATGACACGTTCCATAAAATGGGGATCATTTTTAATCGATTCTAAAAAGTCAAGACACCCTTCTCTCCTGATATTCTTTTTCTCTGCGCAGATTTTTCTCATCCCCAATTTGTTAGTCAAAATCTGATGAACAGTGGTGCGAGTGAAATTTAACTCTTCCCCGATCATTCTTGTCGTCAACCGACGATCGGAATGCACAAGGTCCCATATTCTATCGACATTTTTATTGGTTCTTAAAGATGAAAGCCTTCTGCTGCCGTGGTTCATTTTCAATCGACTCCCTTGCCTTAAACCACCGAAAACCTGGGTTCTTGAAAAAACACTGTCTCCGTAGGTGTGTTGAAGTTTTGCAAAAGTATCCATTGCGCTGTGTCCAAGTCTGAAGCAAAACCTGATAGCACACCGACTGAATATTGCTTTTTAAAAAAGTAATTCGATCTATTTACAACGAATTTTGAAAGGGATCGAAAATCTTCAGCCTTGCAATCCTCATTGTTTCCCACTTACCACCAATCACGTGACTAATGTCAAATATATTTTTAGGTACTTGGGTAAGCAGAATTGATCATATTGAATTTTTTTGCGATGTATCGTTAACATTTTCCCTATATGTTCCGAACGTTATGGCGAACGATGTGTGTCAAAACGGCAGTTTGTTTGCTAACCCCATTTACAAGCACACGTACGAATCGGGAGCAGAAATACCGTATATTCCGCAGGGTTTAATTTTACTAACTAAAAATGAAGCAACATAATGAAAAGGAACCTTTACAATTCCCGCACTGCGCGTAAAAAATTCACCGGACACGTCGAATTAATGAGACTAATCCCCCTAATCCATTATTTTAATTGGGGCGCCATCTACGCCCATGTCAAATCGTCGCGGGGGCGACGGGCCGCTACGAGCGTTTTTACACCGTAACGAAGCCGACCCTCCGGCACACAACAAAGCCCTCTCCCATTGTAGCCGAGCGCTCGCTCTTCTCGGACTACTTATCTCGCCCTTCTGACCTCGTTCGTGCCCGTTGTTTATGCGCGGTAAGCACGCCGTTATGTCAACTGAAACACACAATAAAAGACAAGACCGTGTTGTACTAACCGACGATGTAGGAAAACTGACGGGAGGAAAAGCTCCGGGCCCGGAAATGTGGCCGTTATAAAATGCCGGGTTGATAGAAATCGCTGGTCCTCAATGTTGAAAATGGCTCTGAACACGCTCTCCAAAGGCGCTCAGCTGAAGCACCTTTAGAGGCTAGAGAAGGCTAAAGAAGTAACATACTCCCTGGTGATATCGGCAAAGGAGGTGATGACGACCAGACGTTTAAACTATCAATGTTGGCATTAGTTATTAATCAGTATACACAAACAAAAAAAGCACTCGTAGACAATGCTATTATTTTCTATTACCACATTACAGTATTTCCATTCTAAAAGCATTCCCATCTCTCTTGGTAACAACAAGTTCAAGAGTGACTCCTTAATCCTTCCTCGTCATTTCGATAGTCAACCAATTTTAGATTGCATAGGATTACACAGGCCGACAAAATTAGGCAGACCCTCTAACCTAGAAAGCAGAATATCTTTTTCCGAAGGTTTTTGATGCGCTGAATCCGAATCTGAGAAAAAAATTGCGAAGCTACATAATCTCAAATATAGGCCAAAATCGCTTTTTTTGCACTTTTAGGTTAGGATATCTCGAAAACCAGAGCCAATGGAGAGATTTGGACCTCGGAATTCGGATTCTGCGCATCAAAAAACCTTTGGAAAAAGATATTCTGGTTTCTGGGTTAAAGTCTTGTCGGCCTCTAATATTATAGAGAAATTCACAAACTTGAAAATTTCAAAATGAGATATCGCAGCGAAAAAAAAGATATTTGAGTAAACTGGACGTCATTTAAAAGGGCAAGGCATATACTTTAAGATGTTGTTCATAGTTTTTTGAAAAAAAAATTGCGATGCTACATAATCTCAAATATACGCCAAAATCGCTTTTTTTTTGCACTTTTAGGTTAGGATATCTCGAAAACCAGAGCCAATTTAGAGATTTGGACCTCGGATTCGGATTCTGCGCATCAAAAACCTTTGGAAAAATATATTCTGGTTTCTGGGTTAAAGTCTTGTCGGCCTCTATAATACTATAGAGAAATTCACAAACTTAAAAATTTCAAAATGAGATATCGCAGCGAAAAAAAGGTATTTGAGTAAACTCGACGTCATTTAAAATGGCAAGGCATATACTTTAAGATGTTGTTCATAGTTTTTTGAGAAAAAAAAATTGCGATGCTACATAATCTCAAATATACGCCAAAATCGCTTTTTTTTTTGCACTTTTAGGTTAGGATATCTCGAAAACCAGAGCCAATTTAGAGATTTGGACCTCGGATTCGGATTCTGCGCATCAAAAACCTTTGGAAAAATATATTCTGGTTTCTGGGTTAAAGTCTTGTCGGCCTCTATAATACTATAGAGAAATTCACAAACTTAAAAATTTCAAAATGAGATATCGCAGCGAAAAAAAGGTATTTGAGTAAACTCGACGTCATTTAAAAGGGCAAGGCATATACTTTAAGATGTTGTTCATAGTTTTTTGAGAAAAAAAATTGCGACCTCAAATATAGGCCAAAATCGCTTTTTTGCCTTTTAGGTTATGATATCTCGAAAACTAGAGCCAATTGAGAGATTTGGACCTCGGATTCGGATTGAGCGCGTCAAAAAACCTTTGGAAAAATATATTCTGGTTTCTGTTTTTTTTTACGTAGAATACGATACAAATATTTTCAAAATTATTGGGGGTAGTTTTCACCCTTATTTTGAGGATTGAAAGTTTAAAATCGAAATTTCGAAAATTATGACACGATTTTTTTTCATTTTTTTTTAATTTCTTTGTTTGTACTTTCGATTCATTTTTAATTCATGATGGGCGTCGACCAGGAACTTGCCCAAAAAACGGCCCAAAGGTGAAAAAAACCTGGTTTTAGCGTATTTTCTCATTCTATGAGATACTAAATGGCATGTGAATAATATATTCCAAGGTTTTTGGGGTCGCTGATTACAAATCTAACGTCTTAAAATTTCCCGTAGAATACGATGGTATTTTTGAAATTTCAAAACTTAGCCATTTTTTAAAAGTTGACTGCCATACTGGATCCGCCATTTTGTTTTTTGAAACTGACGTTAGATTCGTAATCAGCGACCCCAAAAAATCTAAAATTTTATCAAAATCAGTTTTTTGGCAAGTACTATCGATTCTGATATGTTTCAAACAGTTGGCGTGAAATGCCCCATATTTTAATAAAATTCGTCTTCAGTTTTAAACGCATTTTGTTAATAATCTATTATATTGTTACAGGCGAGAAGGTTTCATTTTTTGAAACAAGGAACTAAACGTTGTGATCACTTGTTTTCACATGAAAAAGAAAATATAAGGTGAGTTTTATATCCATTATACATATGTTTCTTTATTCTTAAATAAAGAACTGACGTGATTATTAAAACATGATTATTACTTTCATAAAATATTTAAACAATTTGAAAAGGCTGGTTAAATATCATATAATTGAAAAATTAACGGTTCTGAATATTTCTTTTGGTGGTACCTCTATATATGAATTTAGAGAGCATTTCAGAGCAGAAAGATTCTTTCATTTAATGTATTTTTAACTAAATTGATTTAATATATAAAGTGAAGTTCACAAGTCAAACACAATTTGTTGTTTCAAATATTTGTTGCTTGTTATATACACATGTATATATTTTTGTTTGTCTTTCTGCATTTCCTACACTGAATACAGGTGGGAAACGAGCTGCCTTATTATTATCTATTGATAAATACGAGTAATAGCTATATCCTGCTTTGACATTATTATGTGTAAATAGCAACTCAGTTATTTATAATAGGTACTACAATAAAACTGAATTTGTCTAATTAATTAAATATTGCTATATAAATTGACAATTATTGACCTGTGTAACTAACAATTTATGCAGTTATTTATATGTAACAATTTATTTCAATTCAAATCAGCTTATCGAATAATCAGTTGAGTATAGAATTAACATAGAATTCTCATTATTAGCGATAATTGCTAGAAATAATTTTACCATAGATTAATTTATACCTTCTCAAAGTAACAAGCTGTTGTTACAGAACTTTTGATGAAGTGTTGAATACATTATCAGTTTATTAGGTCTGGATATTTCCTATATCAGTGTTACCGTTATTTCCTGTTATCCTGTATTAATTCCAGCTCGAGCTATTGCGTTTCATCCTATATAGTTTCATCCTATTATTATACCATCAGTGAATTGTACGTTTTTAGTGTCTTTAACGCCAAAATTGGTAAACTATAACACATACCTGCTAGGATTTTTGTATAAACCCTAATAAGTGATTCTGAAGGTTTTTGATATGCTGAACATAATACCGTTGTCCGATTTACCGTATCACGTCACAATTTTCAGAAAAACCTAACTTAAAACTACAAGAAAAGCTTTTTTGGCATATATCAAGACTTTCATAGCTCGGCAACGAAACGAGATTGGGTAAAATGGACTCGATTATCGTATTCAGTAAATCAAAACCGACTAAAATCAGTAATAAATATAAAAAAAAAAAACATTACTATAGATGGCGCGATTATTATTTTAAGTGAATTTCAAGAATCTATTTTCCGGAAACGTACAAATAATTCAAAATTAAATATTCTAATCCAAAGGATTTCGACTTGCTAAACACGATGCCGTTACATGTTTTTCTCCATGAAGTTAGAATTATGAAAAAAATCATAACCTTAAAAGTCATTTCTTATTTATTGGCCATAAATAATATTAGGCATCACTGTCATAGTCCATCTTAATCCATTACATCATTCTGTTTTTGAAAAAAATTATTGAATAAAAATAGTAATAAACATAACCTTCTTTTGGATTAGCCTATTTTATTTTGAATTCTTTGTACGTTTCCGAAACATAAATTCTTTAAATTCTCGTGAAATCACTTAAATAAAATAATAATTGCGCCATCTATAGTAGTGTTTTTTTATATTTTCACTATTGATTTTTATACGATTTGTTATGAAGGCCTAATATAGGCTAATAAAGCCTAAAGCCTTAAGGTCTTTAAGAGGTAAAATAATAGAATTAGACATGAATGTGCATATATTGACATTTTCGTCATTTTTATTCATTTCCGTTTTAACTAAAAATGCTCCCAAAAAAGTTAAAGTAAACATGAAGTGCAATTCACGATTTAGAAGCTGGAGCCATTTATGGTTAAAGCGGAAGTGGGTAAAAAAAATGACGAATGTCAATAAATGCAGATTTATGTCTAATACTAATTCCTCGAATTTCATTATTTTATCTCTTAACACAAAAGTTAAGGAGGTGAGTCACTCTCGGGAATCACCTGGTATAGAAGTATAAAACAAGCGCTTTAAAATTAGAATTTTAGACGCTTTTACAATAAAATTCAATGCGAGAACACGCTAAACGAGACCATTATACGTCAGACTTATTAAAATGCACTCCTTTAGAAGGTAATCCTTTATTTTAACCGAATCAACGCGTCCTAGTTGTGCATAAAGCGACGACGTAGAGGGAACCGGCAGTCAAAAGAAAGAAACGCTTTCCCGGCAATTTCTTTTTCTCCGGATCGGTAAAGCGAGCGCGATATTTAAGTTAACAGGAAAATGGAATTGCCGAGGCGAGCTGGCTACTCGCTCGTTCTATAAGTACAGATGGGGCTGCAAGAACGTTGTCCTGGTGCATTTTCGGATGCAGTCCGGAGCGCGTTATAGCCATCGCATAATATTTCGGACTTCTCTCCGGAATGAATTGGACTCTTTTCGATCGGCTTATTGCGTTCTGGCAAACTTTTTGCACTTCTGAAATACCTTAGTAAGATGAACATTCGTAGTATCTACTAATCTAATTTTGTTTCTGGGTCAATCAGTTTAGGATACAGTGGTAGCTCGTGCTATTTTGAACTAGGTGATCAATTTGCGCTAAGACAATTCTCCCAAGACAAGTTTATTTCCAAAGCTTCACTGAAACTTGGAATTCTTCTTTTCTACTTTAGTCTCTTTATTTATTTTCAAATTTCATTTCAGAAATTCTCAGTTCAGTTTTGGATTACAGAAGTTAACAGGATGACACAAGTATATTGACAGACCAAACATGTCCATGTTTAAGTCTGTATACGTGCCGACAAATTAAAATTTCAGTAGCAAACTGGTCCAAGCGCTACAATATTTTTTTAACACATTAAGGGCGTCTAGAATTATAAGAAAAATATATCTAAAAAAATTTTAATTTGGCTGGGTGTTCGATGCATATTTGAAAACCTGGGCTCTTGAAAAAACACTGGCTCAGAAGGTATGTTGAAGTTTTGCAAAAGTATCCGTTGCACTGTGTCCAAGTCTGAAGCAAAACCTGATAGCACACCGTTACTCAAAATGAATGTCACTCATTTTTAAAACGCACTAGAAAAAACAGTCACAAAGAACAAACAAATGACTCTAACAAATTCAAACTTGTATTGAAGGTGCATTACATATTAACCTACCGCCCTTCCAAGTCCCGTCTCCGCAGTGTTGCTAGATCGGGTGCTACGTTACCAGTCTCACTACTTAATTTACACACCTTGTATAAGCAAAAGCATTGAATTTAGACCTAGACAATATAATAGAAAGTTATTATATTATTAAAATAATTATTTGAGAGTTGAGTACAAATCTGTTGGAAAAATAGGTTTATAAAAAATAATTTAGCGTTCCTATTTCAAAACTTTGAACTTTGTATTTGGGTCATTCTTTTTACAAACCGCACACCGAATGACACTTGACATTTTTAAATCGTTCAAAATTTTTTTTATAATACCTATACGTAATATTAATCGACACGTATTTCAGGATTTTGCCCAAAAAAATTTTAGTAAAAAAGTTTTTAATAATTTAGTAATAAAAAAATTGTACTATAAAAAAAGTTTCGATAATTTGCTACATTTTCATAAACCTTTTCCGGTTTGAAATGTATTAACTACAGTTGTAATAATCGGATTCGTGTCGGGTTTTTTTATTCGCTATTTTTTTACCTACATTTTTAGGGAATATAAGAGAATTTTTTTTCTGAACAAAAAAAAGGTAATAATAATCTAATTGTTTAAATTGTTTTTTCATACCCGCCCCCAAGTTAAATGAATTGCAAAAAATACTATTATTTTCTCCATACTCTTATCTACAAATAACGTAAAAATGAAGATAGTGTTATTTTTAGTGGACACATGCTGTTATTATAATCATACTATTTTATTCAGTGACAAACCTCTGGTTTTTTGAAATACCAAAATCTTCGAAATCATTTAGTAGTTCGAATATTCGAACAGATCGATGTTTTAATCCTTTCGATCTCCTTTCACGATCACAAAAAATCAAGTCTTCAAAAAATTTAAGATAGATTTAGTGAAACTTTATTTACAAGTTACGGACGAATCCCTTAAACAAAAAATCTGTAGTGATTTCCGTATTAGTTTCTAAATTAAAGAAAAATCCAGAGAAAAGTTCAGAAGTAAGTTATACTTTTTCTTGCAAATTTCTGTACTATAATCCTATACACTGAGAAAAAAATACCATTTTAATTGATAAAAATACGCAGAAGTACTTTAATAGAAAGTACCATTTCAACTGGTAACCAGTACTATTTAATTAGTACTAATTACTATTTATGTGGTACTGATTACCATTTAAAATGGGACTTACAACTTAATCACTTCTGTGTTTTTTTACCATTAACAATGATAGTTTTCACTGTTATTTTTTCTCAAAGTGTAATACTAAGCCTACAATTTCCTATAGTCAAAGGAATATATATAGCAAAAGGAAGGAACGAATTTTAATACTACATGCTTACTGAACTACGTACGTATTATATTGTTTTTAGAATGAAGAGAATGATGAATATTATTCCTCAGTTTCAAAGTTTGAAATAAAACTTCAGAGTTTCAAAAAAAACTTGAAAGTTTCAAATAAAACTGCTTTCGTTTGCATCAAATTCATAAAATTTTGTTCTTAAATATAATTAGCTTTCAAACTGCAACGCAAAACATAATTATAAGAGAAAAACAGGCGAGTTCGTCTTAATTATCTGCCGCCAGCGGAGCGCGCTGCAAGACTTGCGTTCAAAAATATTTAATAACAATGGTTTGAAAAATCTATCTTTATTTTTACAGTATTTGTAGATAAGATTACGGAGAACATAATAGTATTTTTTTCAATTCATTTAACTTGGGGAGCGGGTATGAAAAAACCATTTAAACAATTAAATTGTTATTAACTTTTTTTTGTTTAGAAAAAAATAATCTCTTATATTCCCTGAAAGTGTAGGTAAAAAAATAGCGAATAAAAAAACCGACACGAATCCGATTATTACAACTGTAGATAATAAATTTCAAACCGGAAGAGATTTATGAAAATGTAGCAAATTATCGAAACTTCATACATTCATATTTCCGAAATAAATTTTTTTTTGAGGTAAATCCTCAAAAATACGTGTCGATTAATATTACATACACATGTCATAAAAAAAATTTTAAAGTGAAATTTTGTTTGTTCCGACATCCGTGCGATTTGTAAAAGAATGACCCATTTGGTACATACTTCATTAGAAAAAAACCAACCCTTACCAAACGGTAATTTACAACAGGAATAACGTCGCGTCGGCTGTTTTTGTTAGTGTTCCCAAAACTTTGTTTTTGGACATGTGTTGTTTTTTGGACAATTGATTTAAATCGGATGAAAATGAAGAAAGTTAAAATATTAAATCAGACACTTACTGTAAAATGTTTGACTATTATGTCCATATTTAACGTTCGCAACTAATAAGTACCTTAAGTGCGTTTGGGGGTTTATTATCTAAATTACTCTGTAAATGGAGAAAATGGAGGTGGTACGTTTTTACTTCTATAATCATCACCTTTGTCGTTAAGAATCTATATTTTTTCTTTTCAAAATAATTCGCTTTCCTCCTTGCGTTAACACAGAAATATGTATACACAGAAACTCCTCTCTGGGTCCGCCTCTCCGTCTTGAATTTTAACAAAACCTGCTTAACGGCGGCGAAACCTCGAAGAATTCATTTATGTCACCGTATAATTCCGGGAGCATCTTAATACGGCCGCTGATTAACTTATTTGCCGTCCGGGGGGTAAATGTCAAGTGACAGACTCAATTGCGCGCCTAAATCTAATAAATCTGCCCGGGTTAAGGAGGGTCCGATGGAATTTTCGCGAAATTAACTTAATACTGACAAAGGCGGTGAGTGCTTTCGGGAGGCGCTTCGATAAGAAATCCTTACTCGTTTTTTTCCCCAGAATTATTAATTACTACTATAGCGCGGAAAGATTGACGGAAACCCAGATCTTTTGAGATACAGAGTTCGTCCGGAAAGTAATGTCAGTGAGCTTTGAAAAATGGTTTCTATTGATTCTATGTGTACAAATCTTTAGAAACTTTCAAAATACATTCCTCCTGCGTCCACACATCGGTTCCAGCGGGTCTTCCACGCATCAAAAGCCGCACGGTAGTCGTTTTCCGGAATCGCCTTTAAAGCGTCGGTACAAATCTTCTGAATGTTTTTCACCGACCCAAAATGCTGTCCTTTCATTGGGGTTTTGAGGCGCGGAAACAGAAAAAAGTCTGGGGGGGGGGCACATCGGGGCTGTAGGGAGGCTGGGGAACAACGGTGATGCCTGCCTTGACGAGGTAATCGGCCGCGAGGAAGCAGGTGTGCGAAGGCGCATTGTCGTGGTGAAGCTTCCAGGATTTTGAGATATCTGGGCGGACGCGATTCACCCTGCGTTTCAGCCGCTTCAGTACCTCGACGTAAAACTTTCCGGTTACGGTTGTCCCCTGCGGGACGAACTCATGATGGGCCAATCCCCGGCAATCAAAAAAGACAATCAGCATTGTCTTGATCTTTGACCTGGACATCCTGGCCTTCTTGGGGCGAGGGGAGTTCGACGTGTGCCATTCCGCACTTTGCCTCTTCGTCTCCGGATCGTATTCAAAGACCCAACTTTCGTCCCCGGTAATGACGTCATCAAGGAAAGCGGGGTTGTCTTCGCAAGTGTCCAAAATTGGCAGGTTCCGACGCGCTTCGCTTTTTGATCGTCCGTTAGCACTTTTGGCACGAGCTTCGCGCACACCTTCCTCATTCCTAAAAACTCCGACACAATTTCATGAACAATGGTATTCGTAATGTCTAATGCTTCGGAAATTAAACGGACACTTAGACGACGGACAGTGTTCAACAAGTCACGCACACGTTTCACATTGTCGTCGGAACTGGAGGTTGATGGCTGTCCAGCGCGGTTCTCGTCGTTGACATCTTCCCGATCTTCTGCGAAGGCCTTGTGCCACCGGAAAATTTGCCTGTCCGAAAGACAATCGACGCCAAAAACCTTCTTCAACATTGGAATGGTTTCCGCAGCACTCTTCTCCAGTTTCACACAAAACTTGATCGCCATCCGTTGCTCAAGGGAACGTTGCATTTTTTCTTGCACCGGGTCACTGTAACGACTCTCAAAGAACGAGTGATGCGACCGCTACAACGACCGGTAGCCAACTGACGCTTGTTGGATCTTGTTGCCAGATCCCCCCACCACAATCCCAGCACGTAAAGCGCGGGCTGGCGCGTAGAGTCTCGGGAAAAAAATTCACTGACATTACTTTCCGGACAAACCCTGTACGCCTTCCGAGAAATGTTACGGAGTTATTCCACAAAAGTACCGTCAACTCATACAACTTTGGCCACCCCATACAACTATGTGCCACACACGTTTTTTGAACGTTTGCATGCTCTAGTGGCTTCTGGGGTGAAGTTACGAGTTTGGAAAAATTCCCAAATGTTGCGCGATAGCAGAGGCGCAGGTTCACTAATACAACAGGCTTATCAGTGAATCTCAGTGGCAGTGACACAATGGTGATCAGTTTCATCTGGCTACACCAGTTGTAATTAGTTCACGAATCTGATAAGTTTATATATTCTACCCTATAATTTCAGCTACAAATGACCATATTAGGCGTTTTCAAAAGTGCGTTATTGTCTGCGCAACGTCAACAAATGTCAAAAATGGGAACATCATGGTGCAACTTAGTACCATCGTTTTTGGCACAATGTTGTAAATTACAACTTTGTGCCACCAACCTTTCCTCTTTCATGCATTGATATTAAATGTTTTCTTGTCGTTTGTTTTTCTTTGTCTTTGTTTTCTTGCTCTAAACTGACTTTTAGCCAAGACTGAAAGTTTTGAGAAATTTTATTTTGCTTTGCATAGAAAGTTTATGAAGATCACTCTTTAATAAGAAAATTACAACAAGTTGCCATTGGTCGATTATCATATCTTTTCAAACTAAAAAAACGGTAGAACATTGTTTACCCTCATGGGGTACAAAAATGTGCCACAACAAAAAATTTCCCCTCTCCTCGCCTACAAGATTGAATTTCTACCATCATGGCATTTGATAACTGAAATGTGTAGGTATATTGAGTAAAAACTTCATTAACATACGATGCATAATAAAGTAATCAGTTAAAAAACCTCAAAAGTGGCTCAAAGTTGTATGAGTTGACGGTACTAATTCGTTAAACTAATGGAAAGCTACAGAGTCGGAAGAGTCTCAAGGACGACAATAGAAACATACCATTTTTTTCGACTGCTTCGGTCCCTTGAATCTCGATTAGAAATAAGTACTAACGTAAAAGGTGTAGTGTACCAATAGTAGCTTTGTCCTTGGATGCAGTAGACAAAGCATAAAGTTCTCTCTCTTTTTCTGTTTCTCTCTGTAGTTCTCGCTCTTTTTTTTGTAGCTTCAGCCGTGAACGCTTCGAGAAGTACTACCTGTTATTGTTTGTTTGGGAGTATCTCATGTACGAGGTGTGTAAATTAAATAATGAGACTGGCAACGTAGAGCCCGATCTAGCATCACTGTGGAGGCGGGATTGGTTGGGCGATAGGTTAACATGTAATGCACCTTGAGTGCAAGTTTGAACTTGTTAGGGACATTAGTCTGTTCTTTGTGACTGTTTCCGTAAACCAGTTTTTTTCTAATGCGTTTTAAAGATGTGACATTATTTTTGAACACAGCGCAACGGATACTTTTGCAAAACTTCAACACGCCTACTGAGACAACGTTTTTTCAAGAGCTCAGGTTTTTCTGTGGTTTAAGAAGAAAGAGAGGGAAGAGGGTCGATTGAAGATCAATTCAAATGCTTCATCAATTGAAGAATTTATTTGGAAAATAACACGTCCAAAAATAAAGTTTTGATAACACTAACAAAACCAGCCGACGTTATTCCTGTTGTAAATTACCATTTGATAAGGGTTTTTTTTTTCTAAAGAAGTATGTACCATATACAAAGTTCAAAGTTTGGAAATAGGAACGCTATTAATTTTATAAACCTATTTTTCCAACAGATTTGTACTCAACTATCAAATAAACTTTCTATTCTATTATCTACGTATAAATTCAACCGCTTTTACTTATACGGAGGTGTGTAAATTAAGTAATAAGACTGGCAACGTAGCGCCCGATCTCGCAACACTGCGGAGATGGAACTTGGAAGGGCGGTAGGTTAACATGTAGTGCACCTTCAGTACAAGTTTGGACTTGTTAGAGTCATTTGTTCTTTGTGACTGTTTGTTCTAGTGCGTTTTAAAAATGAGTGACATTAATTTTGAGCAACGGTGTGCTATCAGGTTTTGCTTCAGACTTGGTCACAGTGCAACTGGTACTTTTGCAAAAATTTCAACACGCCTGCTGAGACAATGTTTTTTCAAGAGCCCAGGTTTTTCTGTGGCTTAAGAAGAAAGAGAGGGAAGAGGGTTGATTGAAGATGAAAATGTTCAAAAAATACGGGATCTTGTGCGTTCAGATCGTCGGTTGACGACAATAATGATCGGGAAAGAGTTAAATTAAAATGATACCACTGTTCATCAGATTTTGACTAACGAATTGGGGATGAGAATCAGGAGAGAAAGGTATCTCTTTTTTGAATCGATTGAAAATGATCCTCATTTTATGGAACGTGTCATTACTGGTGATGAGAATTGGGTGTTTGAGTACGACCCGGAAACCAAGTGCCAAATAATTAAATGGCACACTTCAAGCTCTCCAAGACCCAAAAAGCAAGATTGAGCAAGTCGAAGATCAAATGTATGCTGATAAATGCAGGACAAACAGAAATCAACACTTTTACACAGAGGTTTTTGAAAAACCTCGAAAATAAGTCATACACGTGAAACCAAACATCAAGAACAACTGGATGTTGCATCACGACAATGCGCCCTGTCACACAGCTATTTCAGTGAACGAGATAGCCAGTAAAAACATTCCTGTGGCTCCTCAGCCTCCTTGTTCGCCTGACTTGAGTCCTTGTGACTTTTTTCTCTTCTCGAGATTGAAAAATCACCTCAAGGGACGTCATTTTGGGACCATAGAAAAACGTTCAAACGGCTGTAACCGACCAGCTGAAGGTTATTCCAGTATATGAGTTCCAGCACTGCTATGAGGAATG
The DNA here is from genome assembly GCA_029963805.1 of Aromia moschata. NCBI lineage: Eukaryota > Metazoa > Arthropoda > Insecta > Coleoptera > Cerambycidae > Aromia > Aromia moschata. Next base: position 79,110 of record JAPWTK010001133.1, read on the forward strand.
GAAGAGCCGTATCCAGTGCTGTGTGTTTTCCCAAGGAAGTTATTTTGAAGGAGACAATACTGAACTGTAATTCTGTTCGAATAAAAAAAATAAATAAAAAAATCAGTCCCATTACTTAATTTACACACCTCGTATGCATGAGTGCGACCATGAATTAAATTATTTAACTCTTTTTTCATTATAAAACAATTTTAAACCTTCGTAACGATAGAGTTTATAGGCATTACATGAAGTATACCTGTAGGTTTTTTTATATAACATTGTCCAGATTTCAATTAAATTTCGAGCAACTCTTCGTATAAATTAGCATATTAAGGTTGAATTAATTAATTTGTGGATACCCTACACCTGTGATAGGGGCGCTTTCCAGGGATAATTTAATAACCGAGTTCAAATTTTAACAACCCAACAAAATGGAAGGTGAAAAAACCTCAATATGAAATGGATTATTTACTTTCAAATTATAATAATTCAATTACATTAATCATCATAATATTAATTAATCTTATTAGACATATTTTATGATATACAGTGTCCGCCATAAAGTTGGAACCATATGGGATTTTTTTAATATCAGAATTTGATAAAAACTTTTGGTGAAAATTACTTCTGGTTCCAAAATAACTTAAAACGCACAATTTCAAAGTTGACAGCTAACACCTGGCAACTGTCAAATCTGTGATTTTCCAAAAAAATCGTTAGAAAACGGCCTAAATTGTTAATATTTCGTGTTAATATTGTACGTTTATGTGACGATTTTGAGCGAAACATTTTGATATCCAAAAAAAGTAATATTTTCGAAGTTTTTGATTCACTCCCGTAACTAACGGATCTGAAAACATTTAAAACGCCTTAAAACAGTATAATGTCATTTATACCATTAAAGCCATTGCGATGCATACTGTGCTAATAATATTTGTAGATATCGTTGGTTTTGAAGTTTATTGATATTCTTAATCGAAAAAAACGTTCTGTCTGGATTATTTTCCATTTTCCAAAAAAATCACACATTGTTTTTCAAGTTTTTTATTAAACTTTTATTTTGTTAGTACAAACATGGTTTTAATCACAATTTGGCTATATTAACACGAAACTACTACTTAAAAATAACAAACAATAAATAAATCACTAAAAAAGAACTTAAATATGCAAAAAATCAGTAATAGCCATGAAATGCCGTTGCAAACTGCATAAACCTTACATCTCTGTGTGACTTCCTTCATTTTGCATTTAGTTCGGCAGTTAAATTTCCTGGACAAAATTAAGTAAGAACTGTCTAGGAATGTTTTAAAGTGATTCATTTATTGTTTGTTATCTTTACATGTTAGTTTCGTGTTAAGATAGTCAACTTGTAATTTAAACCATTTTTGTACTAACAAATAAAGTTTAATGAAGAAACAGTTAAAACAATGAGTGATTTTTTTGGAAATTGGAAAAATAATCTAGACACCTTTTTTTCGATTAAGAATATCAATGATCCTCAAAACCAACGATTATTTTTAGATATATGAGAGAAAAAATTACTGGGTTAACTATTTTTTTTTCTGAAATTTCAGAATATGTTGTCAGAGTAACAATTGAAAGAAAACTGTAGCACCTGTAATCAGAAGAACAAGCGGAGTTCACCAAAATCGAAAAAATACAGGCCGTTCCATTAAAAAAAAAATAATATTAATTAAACAACTGCTATATTTTTGTTTCAATTGTTTTTTGACAGCATATTCTGAAATTTCAGAAAACAAAATTATCATAAGGGGAGTGGGAGTTCTCACGAAGTCACCCTGTATAGTGAAGCCAATTAAATATTAAATGTATTTACCCATGTAGCCTGACTTGCTAATGAATTACACTAGCACACAAAAAAAGAAAAGTTGTCATTACTTTTGACCAGACCCATCTAGGGTTATGTATTTCGATGCGCTGAATCGAATTTGAGGTCAGCTTAACCCGTACACCCTCAAAATTTTGAGTAAATTGCAAAAACCGCTAAAAATCGCTAAAAAAAGCAAAAAAAATGCAGTTATGCAAGCGAGAAATTTTTTTTTACCAACTAGATCAAGTATGTTTATTATGTATTTCGATTCGCTGAATCCGAATCTGCCGTTGATATAGTTCGTCAACCCTCCAAATTTAGAATAAATCGCAAGAAACCGCTGAAAATCGCTAAAAATCGTGAAAATTGAAGTTATGAAAACGAAAAAAATGTTTCGAACTAGATGATGTATGTTTTTTTGTGTATTTTGATGCGCTGAATCCAAATCACAAGTTGATTTAGCTGATAGACCCTCCAAAATTAGAGTAAATTGCGAATAACCGTTGAAAATTGCTAAAAAAATCGTGAAAAATTGCAATTATGCAAAACTAATTAAACTAAATCAAGTATTTTTCTTATGTATTTTGATTCGCTGAATTCAAATCCGAAGTCGGTTTGGCTTGTACACCAAGCCAACTTGTTGCCAACTTTAAATAAATTGGGGAAAAAACAGTGTAAAAATCAAGGAAGGTCGTTTTTTTTTAATTTAAATTACAATCTATTGATGTTATAGTATAATTTGAAAGGAATCATGGTTTGTTTATTACTGTAAGTAAAAACAATACTATTTTTTGATATTATCTACTACTTCATGACTATTTTTTATGATTTTGGCTATTTTTAAAGTTTTTTCGCAATTTATTTAAAGTTGGAGGGTGTACAAGCCAACCTGACTTCGGATTTGAATTCAGCGCATCAAAATACATGAAGAAAAAATGCTTGATTTAGTTTAACATTTTTTTTCGTTTGCATAATTGCAATTTTTCACGATTTCTTAGCAATTTTCAGCGGTTATTCGCAATTTACTCTAACTTTGAAGGGTCTACCTGCTAAATCAACGTGTGATTTGGATTCAGCGCATCAAAATACACAAAAAACATATTAGATCTAGTTCGAAAAAAAATTTTTCGTTTTCATAACGTTTTCATAAATTTTTACGATTTTTAGTGGGTTTTTGCAATTTACTCTAAATTTGGAGGGTTGAGAAGCTAACTCAACTTCAGATTCGGATTCAGCGCATCGAAATACGTAATAAACATATTTGATCTAGTTCGTAAAATAATTTATCGCTATTTTTTTGCCATTTTTAGCGTTTTTTAGCAATTTACTCAAAATTTTGAGGGTGTACGGGTTAAACCGACCTCAAATTCGGATTCAGTGCATCGAAATACATAACCCTAGATGGGTCTGGTCAAAAGTAATGACCACTTTTTTTTGTGTGCCGGTGTTATTAAAGTTCTTGAAAGAGCAATAAAATTTTTATTAATTTCAGGTAAAAATTAAAAATGTCACGTCTTGTTTATTATGAGCCCATTTAAAGTATTATTTCTTTATTTCTATTAATGTAAAGAATAAATTTCAGTAGTACATACATATGTACATGAGTACATATGTACAACGCACCAGAGATGATCAAAAATCGATAAAACGTTTAATCACCCGTATAAAACTGTCACATCTTTTAACGTATTTCCTCAAACCCTGCTGCGCATTGTGCAGCTTCTTGCCACGTATCTAGGTCCCCAGGTTGTTTTCCAGGGCAATAGAACTTTATTTTATGGAGGAGCTTGAATGAAACATCTGAGAACATCGGCATCCTCAAGCGAAGGGTGTCATAAAATCCCACCTTTACCCGCGATAAACGTAAACAACTTTTAGGGGTCTGGCTGTACTCGTTACTTGAAGATTTGGTGGAAATAAAGTAATTGCAGTAAATAGACATAACAGTAACAATCGTTTGTAAGCACTCGAGACAACTGATTTTTCTACAGGTTCAGATAACTATATAACAACGAAATTTAAAAATAATTGACAGTATTTTATAAAACATTTACACTTGGATTACACTGTGCTTGTATTGTATTAAATTTATCTCATGCGAATCTCAAGGATCGATTATTATGAATAAAACAGATATTCAGCGGAACTTTAATTACTGTGAAGGCTGAGTTTCGTTCTGTTTATTTTAAGGAATTAACATAACTCCTAAAGAGTATAATATTTGAAAAGCTATTCGCAGTCAGGAAATGACTTGCAAATTATGAGAATATTTTAACAGTCGATGCAAAAATTCCACTTGTAATGTGTATAGTACATTTTTTATCAGAAAATGTTGATACGTGATGCGAGGCAAAAGTTTCCCGAATTTAGGTGGCATGCGTGAACCAGTTGGAATTTGGTATTGAGAACAAAAATAATACCCACAATTTTGGATTTGAAGGGCTAAGCAATGTCGTCAATAAATGAAACAACTAGGAGTCATTACTCCTTGTATATGAAAAGAATAAGTATATGAAACAATGAAAACTATAACTTCATTAAGTTATAGTTTTCATTCCTTACGATTGTTAAAGGAACAAAAAGGGAAAGAAAAAAGTTGTATAGTATGCAGCTTCGTTACTTGCATTAATTTTTTACATCACATCAGTGGCGGTGCGTGATATTTCAGTTAGCCATATCTTGAAAACGACGCATTGGACCCACTTCCCTTTTTAGGAGATGACTATACACCTCTTACAGAAAGGATTTATAGTGAAAAAACCGTCAGCAAAGTTTACGAAAAAATTTTCAAAACACTGAGCCACCTCCCGGGTTCTCATGTAACGCTCTGTGGAATATTTGCAGTATATTTTTTTTTCATAATCTAGAAAACAAATATAAGGAGACGTTTTTCGATTTGTTACAAAATATTTTTGTTTCAAAAAGTTATGGCCATTTTAATTTTGGGAAACAAAATCTTCCTATAAAATTGAAATTAAAATGGCCATAACTTTTTGTTATGGCCATTATATGTTATGGTCTCCTTATATTTGTTTCTAGATTATTAAAAAAAAATATACTGCAAATATCCCACAGAGCGTTACTGAGAACCCAGGGAGTGCTCCAGTGTTTTTGAAAATTTTTTCGCAAACTTTGCTGACGGTTTTTTCACTATAAACCTTTCTGTAAGAGGTGTATAGTCATCACCTAAAAGTGAAGTGGGTCCCATCCGTCGTTTT
>JAPWTK010001134.1:0-84017 GCA_029963805.1 Aromia moschata
ACATCGTCGACAATATTCTCAAACCTCGTAAATCGATTTTTTTGCAATTGATTTTTTGCACCAAACCATTCCTCGTATGTTTCTACGTTATATTACCAAACCTTGTATGAAATAAAAATGAGTTTGACCCTGAAAATCTACAGAAACCCAACCTCGTAACTATTGTTGTCTTATAATGACAGTCCAAACCTCGTATATCACAGTTTAGATATAAACTTATATTACAGACTGTATATATTACTTATAGTATTACTTATATTACAGACGGTATTGGAAAAAGGTAAAGGAGATAATTTTTGTGCAGAGACGGTTGCACATGCACATACCAAAATAGAAACTCTATTTTGTCGAACGCTCTACTGCAATGTTCAGCATTAAAAAATGTGTGTATTATTCAAAAGATTTGAGAAAGGGCACACACAAATGAGTTGCGATTCCGTGCATAGTGTGATAGAACGGAAAATAAAGAATAGGATTATAAGCGTTCCAGCTGATTATGTAAATATATGTAATTGAAACTGCACGAAAAAATCCAATGCCTTACAACAGTGGCGGTTGGTGATATTTCAGTTCAGCCATATCTTTTTTGGGAAAACAAAATGTTCCTATAAAATTAAAATTAAAATGGCCATAACTTTTTTGAAAAAAAATATTTTGTAACAAATCGAAAAACATCTCCTTATATTTGTTTCTAAATTATGAAAAAAAATATATACTGCAAATATTCCACAGAGCGTTACTGAGATCCCAGGGTGTTCTGCAGTTTTTTTTTAAAATTTTTTCGCAAACTTTGCTGACGGTTTTTTCACTATAAATTCTTTTTGTAAGAGATGTATAGTCATCACCTAAAAAGTGAAGTGGGTCCCATGCGTGGTTTTCAAGATTTGGCTAACTGAAATATCACCAACCGCCACTGCCTTACAATTGCAATTTACTTAGAACACACATTTTTTAAGGCTTACTCTAATTTAAAATATTATAGTTCTATTCGTCCTGGTAAAAAGGCAAGTGATCCCGTTGTTACGGATTTGAGAGCCTTAAAGTACAATGGATAGATCTTACCATTGAGTATAAATTGAAAATGACAGATATCTGGCAGTCCATCCCCAAAACACCCCGAAAATTTTCAGCCGAAAAGCCGGTTGGTTTGGACAGCACTGCCCTGGCATTAAAAAGGACAAGTATGACAACTTGCAAGAACTAACCTAAGTTCTTACAGCTGACTACAATGTGTTTTACAAAATCTTAAAATATTAAGTTTTTTTTGATTAGTTTGTGTTTAGTTTGAAAATAAAATGCCCTGTTATACTATACCTCTTGTTTCAGTAGCTGCACAAACCTCGTAAATATAACTAATTAATAAAAACCAAACCTCATGTTACATTTTTCTGTATAATTCTGCAATATTACCCCAAAAACAAAAAATGTATGTCCGTGTCGTTTTTTTTATTCAATATTATCAGGATATATTAATTAGATTTTTATTTTATTTAAGAAATTATAAAATACAACGTTTTTTAGCTCTCCTGGAAAATGTTGTGTTACGCACTTACGAGGTTTGAGAATATTGTCGACGATATGTAACATATATAATAAGTTTAATGAAAAATAGCAAAAAATATAAGGAAAATAATATGACTTCTTATGGCAAGTATTGGGATCGTGGGCACAACGTGACGTCATTGCGCAAAGCGGTACGTATTTCAACCGCCTAGATATCATACCTTCTATTGTAATACCGTGTGGTATTCCCACTAGAGTATCTCTCCTTGCGTCGCGGCTGCGGCGGCGTTCTCTCCCCTGGGCTTCATACTTAATATATATGACACGGCGTCGGCCTTAAGTGAAAATCCCTGTACGTATCAATCGTCTGGACCGGTACCGATACAGGATCTAATTAGTTCCACTTGCGCCTTACACTTTCCACACTAGCGGATTTTTTATACGACTTTTTACGAAAAATAAAGCCCGTGACGGGTAAGTAAGATAAATTCGAGAACACGCTTAAGGTCTGTGCCTGGTGGCGTACATTTTTTTGACAGTGCGGATATTTTTTGACAAGATAAAAGACAGAAATGTGTCATGTGGGATAATACAAGATAAATATAATAAACGATGACAAAATACATCGTAGTTTCGCCAGCGTATAAGACAACATTTTTAGACGTATTAAGGTCAGAAAAAATTAGAACTCAGATTAAACACCATCTTAAATTTGAGTTAATTTTTACAACATAATTTGCATAAAAATTTGATTGCTATAGACTATCTGCAGAATAACTAGAAGCGCTGCGCGCGGAATTTTTCATAACTTTTGTACTGTGGATTTTGTATTGTGTCATATGCGTCGAGTTGTTTTTTTTTACTATTGTTGAATTTGGGAAAGAATTCACAGTGTTGCAAATGTTATTAATTGCACGGGAAGAATTTCTTGATAAAGTAAGTATAATTTTCACGAGAATCATATTTATATTTTGTGTTGAAACTGTCTAAACTATTTGATTTATAGGAAAATCGTCGGTAAGAAACTTGGACTTAACGGGTGCTCCGATTTAGCATTGCCGATGAAATGTTCACTAGAAATCTTCGTATACTTATTGGACTGCCACAAAGATCCATCTGCGCTGTAACATTAATAAACAAAATGAACGCCCTGCAATTTATATGTTAACTATCAAACTATTTAATTACCAAAGTGTATTTTTAAGTTGATTACTTACTTACTTCTCCGTACTGCTTTAATCCACTTCTCTCTTTGCTCTACTTTATGTGGCTTCATAGAAAATGAATAAAAATGTACATTCTTGGTATTATATTGCGTATTTTTACAGTTTACTACGCAACAAACCTTTCCGTACTTACGTTTATTCATGTTATGAGCGTGAGGTTATGTTAAAGTAACCAGAATTTGATTTTGCCAAAGATGGACGTGTTCAGCTGGTTCACACTGACGAAGCTAGTTTATTTTTCGCGCCGTGAGGCGCGAGCTAAATCGCGCTGCAGGCGAAAATATATAGAGTTTCACAAGAATATTTTTGGAATTTGATGCCTTTTTGAAATACTAATATTTAATTACGATCGATACGATACGTCGATACGTCTTCAGATTAACCTAGAAGACGTAATTACGGACATTTTAATAAAAAAAATTCAATGACGGACAGTTTGACGGACTGCTCTTGAAGACGAACAAGCTTTCTGAATGACGGACGTCTGGTCACTTTAGGTTATGTAGCGCGACACAAAACACTGCACTGCTAATATGGCCGATGCTAATTCAAGATGTGACGTCCACAGTACTTCGTGTTCAAGTTATAGTTTATTACTTTTATGAATTGCATGGCTTCCGCAATGATTACCAATGACATAATGAGCAATAAATCGTATTTTGCGTATTGTCTTCTTGTAATATGCCAGCACGAAACTTATAGAGTAAGCCGCCGCGAGCGCTGTTGTCGCGAATCGCTAAACTCCGCCTTTCTGCAGATAGTCTATTCCGTAATGTGTGAAAATGGACCAACGGTGGATATTTTTACATATAAGTATAGGGTTTTCGTTTTTATTTGACATCTACTTACAGCCTGGAATACTGGAACCTTCGGCGTAGAAAAAAAAAACCGGACGTTTTCCACGAAACACCGAACTACTATAATTTTCTCGACGCGCGTTTCGCCTACTAAGTTGGCATCTTCAGGGAAGATTAAAACTGCACAGTTTTAATCTTCTTTAATTTATATTGAAGTGCAAGTATTCAATTACAACGTATGTAAATTTCAGACATTAATATTAATAAACGAGGTCGTAACGATTTTTTGAAAAAAAAAATTCTTCTCGGCTCCTGTTGGTCGTAGGACATCTTTTTTTAAATCGTGAAAAAATGTCAGCTTTCAAATGACAATCATACCATTCTGTTTAAATTTCAACGACAAGAAAAAAATCTACATTTTTCGACCGGAAAAAAAAGAAGTTAATGTTTCGGTAGATTTTTCGCATATTCCAATTATTTGGCAATACGCGCACTATTTGCACAGAAAAGTACGACTCTTATTGAAAATTATAAGCCCAGGATGGGTCACGTAACTGCTCTACTGTATGATTTATTGAAACTTGAAAAAAAAAACATTTTTTTTTTCAGAAAACTATTTTTTTCAAAAAATATCAAATATTTTGCAATTTCACAAAAATTTACTTATTTTAGTTACCAAGGATTGCATATTCTGAAAGTTTCGTAAAAAATATTTTTGTGTTTTAAAGATAAGTACCTATTGAAGTTTCAAAAAACTGTGATTTTTAGCCGGTTTTTTTTGCAATAACTAATACATTTGTTTATCAATTTACATCGGGCTGGGCTCAAAATATTTGTTATAAAAAGTTCTACAGTATTTGTCTAAAACAACTTTTTCTAAGATTTTTAGTTTTTTTTTAATGAAAAAAGTGTTTTTTTTTTTGCGAATTTTGGACGCCATTTTGAAATTGAAGCCATAATATTCAGATGGGTAAAGTAGTTCATTCAATTCTACGACATTTTTCCTATTTTGTACATGTCTGTTTACTGAAATAAATTTTGGCACGTAAAAATCTAATTTGATTGGACTAATATGAGTCGTAAATGTCATATGAGCCATAAAGGTTATAACGGCCATACAAGCCATATTGGCCATAGAGGTTATATCCAAATATGTAATAATACCACATTTTTAAGAATATAATTTGATGTTTTGGCAGTTTAGCTTAATTAAAGGTGAAAATATTGAATTTGGAAGTAGCAATCATTTTATTTTGTTATTGATTTTGACTTTGGCTAAACTAAAAATAATTGTTATAGTTCTTTTAAAGGACACTTTTTAACGTATGAAAAACAAACTTAGAACACTGACAGAAACGTAAAACTTCACTAGTCGGAATTTTTGCCTGTCAGTTTATTTGCATCCAAATATTCACAGATTGTAGCTTCATTTAGCCGATACCAAATTCACCTTATATAGCTGACTTTATGGAGAAAAGTACTGAAAATTTGTTTTTTTTTATTAAATATATATTTTTTTTATTAGTCCAAAAAGTACTCTAACCTACTCCGGATTGTGGAGGGAGGTGAAGGCAATAGTTGGAGTTGATGATTGGATTTTTTTTTTGCCGACCTCAACTGACTCTAATCTTTTCAAAATGGCGAACATTGCATAAAATCTCATGAAATATGAATTTTTTCTCTAGTATTAACGAGAAAATAATGTAATTGTGAGTGTTTCTTGATCCACAATCATTTTCCTCAATCAAAACAATACTACAGAATATATTTGACTAAATTTTCAATTTTCAATGATGGTGGATTAAAAATGGCGGCCGGATTTCTTAAGAAATGGCGCGTTTTTCATTATAAAAAGTAAATAGGAGTTTGTAATTATACTTTTCCAATGTCATCTGAAATATATTAACATATACTTTTCATATGTCTTTCTAGCATTTTCACATCTAAAGAAACCTTCTGAAGAAGCTGACAGCATGATCAGCGAAACGTTAAGTCAATTTAGACGACCGCGGCAAAACCCGGAAGAAATAACTTAGGATAAGTGGTTTTTATTGAGTGAATTCATTAATTTCCCTTCGAGATTGACGCTCCAAAAAGGACGAAAAATTGTGTCCGTTTGGGCGTTAATGGAGTTAACCTTAAAAATACTAAAACTTATATCGATAAAAGGTAATCCTCCTCAGCAAAACGAAGAGAATAAACTCTCATAAGTTTATTGACGGGCTTTCCTATACTCAATTTTAATAGACAAACCTTGCGTCTGTCTATACGTTCCTTTTGACCAAATTTTATTTACCAGGGAAACTTTATGCTTTCCTTGTTCAGGAAATATATGAAAAGTTAATTGGGTATCCCTCTTAATCCAGCACGAACAGTGAGGTACACAACAATAGTGATTCATTCTAATTGTAATACTCAAAAAAAGAACGCTAATATTATATACGACATCCAAAAAAAAACGTCATCAACTCTAGCTATGAACGAGAGAGATGGAAATAGCCGTCATGTCTAAGCTTTTCGGTTATGTCAAACTTTTGACAAGTAACTCACAATTTGTAAAATAAACAATGGCTGTCATATAATGTGACAGTCTTGACAAGTAAATAAGGTTATAAATTCAATTAAGAATAGAAATACGTCTTTTTTTCTCGGCCAACTTTGATGACGTTTTTTTTTTGGATGTTATAATTTTTAATGAATACAACACAAATATAAATGGAAAATTTTCAAAATACAATGGCACTCAAACGGACGTTTGAATAAACGATGGCCCAGTCATTAGTTTGTTGAGCGACCACCAGGAGCGTAACGCTTATGTTGTTTCACCTACAGACGAAGAGCTACACAAGACGTTTACCAGACCGCTTACGAACAATGAACCGCATGAAAGTTTCCCCTCGAATCCCTGGCGAGCTAATTTTTTCACCTCCCCAAACAATTTAAAACAGCGAAACGGCGCTCGCGAGGGCGTCCCATGAAATTTTGCGCCCCCTCCGTCGGCGGCTTCGAAAATGACGGGGTGGGTGCACTTTTAAATACGCGTTTTATCCCCGCGGCGGCAGAGCGTTGCCTACTTATCATTGCCGGAGCAAGCCCGTATTAAACCGGGGATTATTTATGGGCTTTGTTACATTGTAACGCCGTCAGCCGCCGCGCTATACATCTCTCTACCGGCCGCGCAACGTGTTTCGGCTGAGCTTGAATTTTTTCGTCGGCTATGATGGTGCTAGACGCCCCGTGAATTGCATATACACGGTGGAGACTTTAACTGGATTATATTCGCTAGCGGAGTGGTGAATGATTTTTCAAAAAATTCCCGAGATACTTCAACTTTTAAATGTATTTACCTACATTTTGCAAGTAATGTGAAAAATATAGCCCTTCAGGGGTGGCTGAAACCACCCTCGACATGATTTTTTCAAATGCAACCCTATGGCTTGTGACCCCTCATTGTAAAGCTGGTGGAAAGAGGAATCCAACGCACTGATCAAATTTTAATTTTTTAGTATGTTTGTAGGGTTGCATACAATTAAAACGTAATTTTATAGTTTAATTTGTTTTTAACGCAACAATTTCGTACTCAAAATGTGTGTTGTTTAGTTTTGGAATATAAACCTTACTTTTCATATGTCCCCACAAAAAATTCCAAGCAATTTTTTGCCACAACTGATATTTGTTATTTTTGGCTAGTGTTTTTACACGGCCGCAAAAGAGTAATTTAGTTTGTATGCTGTATTCAGAGTTTGAAACGAAGTGTTATTTCAAATTGGTGAAAATGTCTTATTTAACTGAATCACTAAAAATCGAAATTTTGATGATGATTGGATATGGTGGTAGGGCGCGAACTCAATGCGAAGTTGTTCGCTTGTTTCGAGAAACGCATCCTGACTTGCCACCACTAAATCAAGGTACCATTAGTAAAATTGAGGCACAATATCGAGAGATGGGTCATGTCAGGAAAGTACCGAGTAAGAGGCAGGCTGTTGTTGATGACGACACGAAGTTGAATTTATTGCTTGCTCTAGAAGAAAATCCAATCACTCCAGCCCGTCAACTGGCCCGTGATAGTAATCTTAATCACAAAACAGTTTTAAAAAATACTTAAATATGAGAAAAAACGCCCATATAAAATGCAAGCTGTTCAAGAGCTACTTGAAGATGATCCAGATCGACGAGTGGAATTTTGCGATTTATTGATGACTTGTATTGATCAAAACCAGTTATCTTTAGAGTGGATAGTTTTCTCTGACTAGGCTACTTTACATTAAATGGGCACGTAAATCGCCAAAATTGTCGTTACTGGGCTGAAGAGAACCCCCAATGGATGAGGGAACTTCATACTCAGCGCCCACAGAAAACTAATGTGTGGGCCGGAATAATACAAGATAGAATTGTAGGACCATTTTTCTTTGATGACACTCTTAATGGAGCAAAATGTAGGTAAATACATTTAAAAGTTGACGTGTCTCGGGAATTTTTTGAAAAATCATTCACCAGCTAGCGAATATATTCCAGTTAAAGTCTCCACCGTGTATTATGGCGAATGCGCCGGGACCCAATTAGCCTACATCCACGTAGCGAGTTTTGAGAAATTTGAATTGTCTGTCACGGCGATATTTTGACTATAAATTAAAAATAAATATGCAGAAGATTATTTCAATTAATGGTTGGGAACATACGTAATAACACATTTTTATTTTATTTTAACAAACCTGTTTATTTCCTAAAAATTACAATTCTTTTGTTACATATTTTATATATGGGGCATTTCACGCCAACTAAGTGAGGTCAAAAAAATTCTGTTTGACACATATCACAATCGATAGTACTTGCTAAAAAACTAACTTCCCTAAAATTTTAGATTTTTTGAGCTACAAGGAGAGGGATGGTGAGGGTGAGAAAATACAAATTTTCGTTTCGACTCTAAAATTTCAATATTTCTCAATAAAAAAATGAAAAGTAATTAAAAGAAGGTTACGGTGGTTTTCGATGTGTTTTTTTTTTGCGTAGAATCTGATAAAGATATTTTCAAAATTATTGGGGGTAGTTTTTACCCTTATTTTGAGGATTGAAAGTTTAAAATCGAAATTTCGAAAAGTATGACACGATTTTTTTTTCAATTTTTTTTTTAGTTTTTTTCTTTTTTTTGTACTTTCGATTAATTTTTAATTCATAACGGGCATCGACCAGGAACTGGCCCAAAAAACGGTCCAAAAGATGAAAAAACGTGGTTTTAGCGGATTTTCTCATTCTGTGAGATAGTAAATGGCAAGTGAATAATATATTCCAAGGATTTTGGGGTCGCTGATTACGGATATAACGTAGAAAATATCCCGTAGAATACGATGGTATTATTTAAATTTCAAAATTTAGCCATTTTTTAAAAGTTGACTGCCATACTGGATCCGCCATTTTGTTTTTTGAAAATCTGACGTTAGATTCGTAATCAGCGACCCCAAAAACCTTGGAATGTATTATTTACTTGCCATTTACTATCTCACAGGATGAAAAAATACGTTAAAACCAAATTTTTTCACCTTTGGGTCGGTTTTTAGGCCAGTTCCTGGTGGACGACCATTATGAACTAAAAATTAATCGAAAATACAAAAAAAAAGAAAGAAATAAAAAAAATGAAAAAAATCGTGTTATACTTTTCGAAATTTCGATTTTAATCTTTCAATCTTCAAAATAAGGGTGAAAACTACCCCCAATAATTTTGAAAATATTTTTATCATATTCTACGCAAAAAACACATCGAAAACCATTGCAACCTTCTTTTCAATTTTTTTAATTTTCTTACCGAGGAAAGATTGAAATTTTAGTCGAAACAAACATTTGTATTTTTCTCATCCTCGCCATCCCTCTCCTTGTGGCTCAAAAAATCTAAAATTTTAGGGAAGCTAGTTTTTTAGCAAGTACCTACTATCGATGGTGATATGTTTCAAACAGAATTTTTTTTGACCTCACTTGGCGTGAAATTCCCCATATGCACATTTCTTCCTGCAACTGTACCTGTAAAGAAAATAATGTTAACTTTATATCATGCTTATTTATAGTAATATAGTTCATGTCGAAGTTTTTCGGTTATGTCAAACTTTGGACAAGTGACTGTCACAATTGTAAAATAAATAATGGCTGTCATATACGGTGACAGCTTGACAGTTAAATGAGGTTATTAATCCAAATTGTAGTTGATGGATGCCCCTAAAAAGCTGGTGTGGTAGGTTGACAAAATCCTACATGGCAGATCCAAGATGGCGGTCAAAAATCCAATATGGTGGCCGAATTTTTGAAAATCAACCGATGTGCACCAAATATAATTGTACGGGGGTTTCTGGGGTCGTTGATCACGAATCAGATTTTAAAATTCAAGATGGTGGACCCAATGTGGCGGAAACTCAATAATCCAATCTACCGTATTGGGCATTGAAAAAACTGGCAAATTAATCGGCGAAGATCGCCGTCTAAGCATTTGAAGGCTTGCTGAAATAATAGGAATCGACAAAGAATGTGTTCGCCAGATTTTGCATGAATCTATCAACATGCGTAAAGTTTGCGAAAAATGGTGCTAAAACTCCTCACTCCCGAGCAAAAGGAATCAAGAATGAACATTTGCGCTGCCATTCTAAACATCATTGACACTGATCCAGACTTGTTAGACACGGTGGTTACTTGTGATGACAAGATTCGAAAGTGTGGAAGGGGATAAAGCAAAAGCGACGCAGGTTCTGAACCAGTTGACAGAAGGGGACTTCCAGCACTGCTTTTTTTATACCTCGATAAGACCATTTTTCACTGAGATACAGCATTCTGAAAAATCACTAAAAATGCGGAAATTTGTTTTTACCTTTTTTCCATTAGTGTATTTCTACAGCTCTCAGGGCTTTGAGTGCTGCTTGGTTATCAGAGATAATCTGGATCCTCTTATTTGTGTAAGGCCTCCCTGGTCATTTCCTGCGCACAAGCGGATATTGCAGTTATTTCTACCTGAAATACGGTTGCCAAGTTCCCCAGGATTATGCTGATTTCGCACCCTGGATAATACAGAGTAAGTTCATTGGAATGATACCGGCATTCTTAACTCAGCAGGGAAAAACATACGATGTGTCCGGTTAACGCAATAACGAGCGTCCTTTCCACCCACCCTCGAAGGCGAAGACTTTATTTAATTACCCGACCAGCTCCGCAATAGGGGTGGAGATCATAAAACACCGCCTCCCCCGCCCCCGCTCGCCCGTTCTTAAGTGGTTATTAAATCTTCAAACAGCATCTGCACATGTAGCGTCGCCCCCGTGTATCAGACGCTCGCCGACCTACCGATTCCTAATTGGTTCTTATCTGTCCTCGCATATGTTATACGGCGGCTCCCCTTAACATAAATCCGAAACGTCTGGCGGCAAAGTGAGATTTATTAAGCCGCTCGGTAATCTAAATGACATATTGTTTTACAAATGGAAGCCCTAATGCCGATCCGGGGGATTAATCAAGTCGGCATAATTTCTGGGGCGCCGGGATCATTCATTACGGGCTCATTTAATTTATGCGGAGTCGTAATATCCGCGATAATAGTGAAATGATTTTAATCGTGCGAAGGGTGCGGCGCGGGAAGAGGTTATTATCAACTGAGAGGGGCACAAACATTTCCCACAGGTTTCCGTTAGAATAGATCACTTAAACCGCTTATGCTTCTTCATAAGTCGAGGGCAAGATATGAAATACCGAACTGCTGTCATAACACTTTTTACTCGTTACCAATTAGAGTAGCAACTTTTTCGCCTTCAGTGTACTCTCCTCGGCGTTCTCTACACCGCTCCATTCGACTTTTCCATTGTTGAAAACAGTGCTGGAAGTCCGCTTCTGTCAGCTGGTTCAGAACCTCCGTCGCTTTTGCTTTAACCGCTTCCACACTTTCGAATCTTGTCCCCTTCAGCGCCTATTTGATCTTGGGGAATAAAAAATAGTCACAGGGGTCAAGGTCAGGCGAGTATGGTGGATGTATGGTGTAGTTTAGATTAGGTTAGATTATGCTAGGTCACGGTCTTTTGACATCTTTTTGTATGCTTTAGACAGGCTTTTTTGTACTGCTTTTATTTTGTCTAACCTTAAACTTCCTAAAAGAGTGTAACAACTGACGTACGAGATAGAAAGGTTATCTTCCATGTCATAGCTCCGCTTACAGAAGAAAAATAAGCCGACAGTTTAATTTATAGACCGTGATCTAAGGTTATGTTAGATTATGTTGGGTTACGTTGTGTTTGGTTGTTTTTTTTTTCAAAAAATGACTCTTGAACTCCCTCCATAGACGTTATATTTATTTGAACTTCAAAGTGATGTAACTTTCGAACCGTTAATCTTTTCAACATGAAAGTGCAGCTCTCGATTCAGCTCAAAAAATTGTAACGGGCTGAAATTTTATTAGTAGGCAGTAATAGTTTTATCTTAATATAGTTTAACATTTTCTAGTTTATTAAGCTCTTTTAATTGTTGGTGCCAGGGTTTGTTTAGCGAGGCCCTCTGTGTCGGTACCTTGAGAGTTGTTCGATAGCGCTCCACGAGAAACGGTGTGACGAGAAGCCTTGCCCTTGTTTCCCCTAGATAGCTATAGTTGTATACCATCTGGTATTTGTGTAAAATCTCCTAGCAGGAATCACCCAATTCAAATAATTCGAGAGATGAAGGGTTGTTTACAAATTTTGAGTTGAGGTTAAGTTTCCTTCGTGATGACCAGAATATGTGATGCATCATTTTAGATCTAAGGGACAATAAATTTATTGTATTATAACACCTCTGAACTTTAGTAAATACTCACATAATATACAGAATTTTATCCACCATCCATCAGGCCTTATGATAGCTGTCACTTGTCACTGCAGGGGTTGGCATCCCCTGAGAGCAGATGACGGCTTTTTGACGGGAATTTCCTTTGACAGCTCTTCATTTTTCTTTGGTTGACATTTCCATGCTTCTTCTTGACTAAGACAGTCTTAATCGTGTAAACGGATTTTGGAGAGGTTGAAGGCTTATAATATAGCTGCGGTGAGAGTCATCGGCAGTTTGAATCCGTAGTCGCTGGATATTTTGTCCTGCAAAGGAACACTTGTCAACATCCTCGAGGCCACCCAAAACCTAAGGTAAGGACACCATCTATCCTCCTACTAAGCATGTCCTGATGCATCACTTTATTTTGTTTTAGGCCTCGTTATCGTTATCGTTATCGTTAACGTTCTCGTTATCGTTATCTAACGTTATCTTTATCTTCCAATTTATTTTCTCTATATTTTTACTACCTGTATCGTTTATGCTTCGCATCGCTTGTTCTTCTACTACACTTGTACACCCTGCCTGCCTGCCTGCCTGCTTGCATGCGGTGAGGTACACACCCCTACACCGACACCGATCATCCCACCCCGTCGACTCGCCGGCCGGAACACTTCATTGACCGCTTACCGGTCACTACAACTCCGGGCTGCCAGCTGCACCGCCTTGCATTGCATCCTGTACCCCCTAGCAGCACTTTATATCCGCTTGCTTGCACTGGGTCCTGGAGTACACCTCGACAACCACTCCTCGAGTCGGGACGATCCAGCGTAGACACCGAGAGCATGGAAACACCACAGGGTACTTGGTACCGGCAGATAAGTTGCACTGTTGGTTTACCAGTCGTACTCTTTACATTTAGTGCATTGTAACCTTTTACAATCTCGACTTTGGGAGCTTCACTCCTCTGGTTGCATAAGTTGACACGCATTGAAAATACTGTGCATGAATATTTTCCACATTTAGTATGCTCGAGTTAGTATATTTTAAGGTAAATGACAATAATTAGTGCGATTATATATACCTGTAAACCGATCCAAGTAGTACTACCAGGGTGAAGGTGACTCTGAAATAACCTATTTTGTTTAAGCCATTAATATTTACTATTAGTACGGACTTACCACTACCGATCAGTTCACGTCGAGCCCTGTTTGTTATTGTGTTGTAGAATAAAGCCTGTTTATTAAAATCTGTATATCCGTAAACTTTGTAGCATTTTGTTAGCCGAATAAACAGCCGATTTTAAGGTGAGTAGCATTTTGAGGTTAGTGGCTAACTTCACCCGTGTCCTTAAGTGCGTTCAGTTCGGTGGTCGCCCGCCGACCAGAGAACTATTACCCTAACCGAACGGTAAGGTCCAGAGTCTTTTTCCCGTTTTTTTTGTGTACCGTCTAAGGCTAGGCGGATCCCTCCCTTGGCTCAAATACATCACCATCTGGGTTGAAAACGGGTGGCGCCTCGTAAGAGAACTGTTCTTATTTTACCCACGACCGTCTCCACGGAGCTAGCGGCCAACCCTCAAGGGATCCACTATTAATACTGGCACCCGTCGAACGAGAGCCACCAACCGCACTCCCCAAAAGGGATGGGTAACAAAATCCTTTTGATTTACAGCTATTTCGCCCTCTTGGGGCGTGACCGGAGAAACTAATTTTACCTAGTACCCAGAGTCCGATTATGTTGCGACTGTCCGGAATCCTATCCCTACCTATGATATTCCAGAGGAATTCGAAAATAAATCTAGGGTCCATATGGAAAAGGTCCAATCGAAAACAGATCCCCTTGGTCTACTGCCGTCAATCTTTCAATGCGTTTGTGTTTAGGCTTGCGCAACCCCAAAACCCCGTCGCTATTCCGCTAACAATGGAAATAAAACACATTTCCCGCTTCTCGATACATTCCGGGCTCCGGGCCATGGTCGTCCGTAATCGCGGCTGCATGCAATTCGAACGCCCCTCGACGGCAGGACACGATGTCGGTTTGGCCATGGCACGTAGGCAATTATGTCATAATAAATTAGCCATCGTTGTTGGGAACAGACGGGATAATATCACAGTTCACTTGATAGATGAGGCACAGTTACAGGAATTAATCTCGATGATCGTATACTGTTACCACGGCCATAATAGGTGTTGACTGGTTTAATAGGCTGGCAGGCGAAGGTCGAACGCTGGCGATTACTCGATAGTTTGGATTTAATTCGGATATTTGCATCGCGTTCATTTGGTCTTCCAATAACTCTTAATGCTACTGTTGCGTTTTCCTCGTGAATATAATGGCTCCCTCAAGATTGAGTACCATTTTTTCGAAAACAAACAAAGGTCACATGAGGATTTTGTACAACTTTTGTTCATTTTTGTACAACTAAGAACGATTTTTGTGCATCCTACTTAACCGTCCGAAATCGAAACACAAAATTGGTACTCAAATTTGAGGCCTCTGTACAATTTCACCAAAAACAATTGTACCAATAAAAAGATCGGGTTTTATACATCTTTGTTCACTCAAACAAAAATATTGTACACAAATATGAAAAAATCAATGTCAAATTTGGTACTCAATCTTGAGTTTTTGAAAATTTGGAAATATTCATATGTTTATACGTCATCATTAGGGTTCCGAATGTGTGCTGTAATGCAGGGCCGGACTCGTAATCCGTAATGTAATTGGCATATGAGAAATCAAAAAGATAGAAGTAAAAATGTGTTAAACATAAAAATAACACAGCTACACAAAATAAAATCATGATCCTGGATATTGACCTTAGTATCCATATGTATTTTTCGACGCTGAATTCGAAACCTCAAAAAAGTCAATACACCCTCAAAATTTTAAGATAGGGGTAAGAAATGAAAATTTGACAAAATACGCAATTTTTATTCCAAGAATATATGGAGACATCCAAAAAAAACGTCATCAACTCTGGCTATGAACGAGAGAGATGAAAATAGCGGTCATGTCTAAGCTTTTCGGTTATGTCAAACTTTTGACAAGTGACTGTCACTATTTGTAAAATAAACAATGGCTGTTATATGATGTGACAGTCTTGACAAGTAAATAAGGTCATAAATTTGATTAAGAATAGAAATACGTATTTTTTTCTCGGCCAACTTTGATGACGTTTTTTTTTTGGATGTCTCTATATTTCGGGCGGTGTTCGAGGTTGCTGATTTCAAATTTCAACATGCCAAAAGCAGAAAATGTACCCCAAAGGTGAAAATCGAATATAACAGAGGTTGAAGGGGGTGCGAAAATGTTTATGTGACAAAATAATTATTTACGCCAAGTTTGATATGAAATGGTGGAAGCAGTATTTTACTGTGATCAACTAACCGACTTTCTATGATATGTATTTTGCCCGATTGCTGATTCCTTTCCCTGTGGCCAGTTTTTTTGAAACATTATAATGGTTACATTGTTAATTTTTGTTTCTTTGTTTTTGTTGTTTTTTATGTTGTTCATATTGTAGTTGTTGTTGTTGTTCCTGTTGTTGTATTTGTTGTTGAAGTTTTTGTTGCTGTTGTTGATGTTCTTGTTATTGTTGTTGTCCTTGTTATTGTTGTTGTAATTATTGTTATTTTTGTTGAAGTTTTTGTTTTTGTTGTTGTTTTTTGTTGTTGTTTCTTTTTTCATTTTCTTCGTTATGATCGGACCTGTATTAGCGATGTAGATCGTGTCAAAAGGCTGTATTGGTTTCCTTATCACCAATTAACCATTTGGCTGCTGTGAGCTTGCTCTAAACATTTTCGCGCCCCCGTCAACCCCTGTTATTCTCGATTTTCACCTCTGGGGTACATTTTTTTGCTTTTGGCATCTTTATATTTGAAATCAGCAACCTCGAAAACTCGAACTCGAAAAATTGCGTATTTTGTCAAGTTGTAAACTTCTTTATGCTTAATTTTTCGAAAAAAAAAAAAAAATTCTTGACAAAAAGTTTTGCTTAATGTCATGAGATGAGCAGTAGTCAAACTTGTGAAAAAATGTACAGGATGTTCGATAAAATGAAAAATGTAAATTTTCTCTAAAATGAGTGCCTTTACTTTTTATTTTTTGTAAAATACTTTATTTAATAAAGTTGTCTGCAAACTGAAGGAGTGCGTAAAATATCACAATATTACAAGTAATATTACAAAGTTACAACCTCATTTGGATTTCTTTCACTAAAAATGTCGAATGTTTATAACCACGAAACATTCTCGATTCCACTATATTTCAGTAAGAGTATTCGTTGTTCCATAATTATCATTTTTAATAAACATACATTTTTGACATGGCTATATTTAGAGACTGAAAGAAAATTATTCATTGTAACATTTATTCGACAACTTTGTTACAAGTTTTTTACAAACATTAAAAATTAAGGCACTTCATTTTAATTTAAGAGAAAAAAATTACATTTTTAAATTTATCGTACGCCTTAACTACTGGCCATAACATCTCACGACTTTGTTAAGAATGATGGTTTGGTTGTTGACTTTGTTAAGAATGGTCTTTAACTAAGTATATAAATTATGATCAGTCTGGCGGCTTTTCCGAATTACTATTGGGTATGGAAAACTGAGTTTGACCAATAGGAGATTTAAAAAAAATAGCAGTTTTGATTCAGCCATGTTTTAAATACTGGACATAATTTTATTTCAATACCTTATACAACACAAATAAACAAATTTTCAAAAAATGGCATTTTTGTTTCACTCTGTCCATTTCATATTTGGCTTTATTGTCACGATTTTGGTGTGGCAAAATTCTTTCATACTCATGGAGCAAATTGTATATGAAATTATTGCATTGGCAATTGGAGGAATTTGGAATTCATGCATTTTCGTAAGGAAGCATGGGGCCCACATCATATTTTAGGGAGCGATTTGTAAACCATGGTAGAAGGTAGAAAAAAGGTTCAAAATAAATTGGCAAAAAAAAAAAACATTCGTGCCTCATCAGATCTTCAGAAACAACATAAAGTATCATCAGATTCGGAAACAACATAAAGTATGTCCTAAAAGTTCTGGCACAAAATATTTATAGCAGTTTTTTTTAATGAACAGATTTATTGAAACATCAATTATTTATCATAAACTACATCTTAATGCTTAACTAAACTATACTATCAAATTATGTGAAGTGGCCCATACTCCTATTCCAGACGCAACTTTCTTCGGATGTCTCTCATGAGGCCCTGGACTTTTGGAATTCAAGTCAATTTCTCTCAATTTTTCAAAAATTCGACCTCTTAGTTGCTGTTCGTTTTGGGTTCCCAGCCTCTGTCATAAACTTTCCGCGACAATAAAGCCCAAAAATCCTCTATTGGGCGAGCCTGAGGCAAGTTAGGAGGATTAGGGTTTTTAGGAACAAAAGGTATGCGGTGTTGACGAAGCCAGTTTTGGGTATCTCTAGAGTAATGACACGATGCTAAGTCTGACCAAAACATGATATCATCCTCAGCATGATGTTCTTGGACAAACTGGAGCAATTTGGAAAGACAGTTCTCAATATACCCCTGACTGTTCAAATCTTCGCCTCTCACTCTTCCCACAAAAGGTTATTATATGCCCCTGTTAGAAATTGCGCACCAGACAAGGATTTTATCGGCAAATTTTGCTTTAGTCTTAAACTTTACATTGTCAGGGCTTTCATTTCGGAGTTAGCCAAAGTGAAATACTTTTCGTCGTCTAAAATAATGCTCTTGCCATCGGCAAAGTAGACCCGTCTCAGTTGACGGCATCATCTTGGTATACGTAGAAGCTGCCCTTGAGTGTATTTGGGGCACTTACGTATTTTTCGATATTTCAGACCATTCCTCTTCAATGTCAACGATACCGTACTCTTAGAAGTGTCATATTGACGAGCCAGTCTCCTTGATGACATCCCAACTTGGTTTCTTGCTCTTCTTACCAACCGCTCTTCCCTCTGTGCAGTAAATACTCGTGGTCTTCCACTTTTTGGAAGGTTCAAACAAGGTATTCCCTGCTCGCACTCCGCTATTGTTCGATAAATGGTTCTGCGAGAAATATTTTCATTCTCGAATATTCGAGATATTTCAGCTTTGGGTACCCGCCCAACTAAGTCATAGATACATTTCCTTATTTCTAATGTATACGACATTTGAAAGCATAAACTTCAAAATAAATAACCCTCGACTGACAGTCAACAAAGTAAACAATCTTTTGTTATCAAAGGCGACTTGATATTATTTCATTATTGTTAAGATTTAAGTTCATGAATTTTATGCCAAGACTTTTAGGACATACGTTATTTACGAAATATTTTTTTCGCTGGTTGGTTTGTAGCTACTTTTGGGACACCCTATGTAGTGACAGATAGACAAATCGATAATGAAACCTTTGTGGGGGTAGTGGTTTAATTTTTTTTACCGTTCATGGTAAACTCTAAAGCTAAAGTAGCAATAATTCACTGGATTTTCTAAATTAGTTGAAAATCCTCTAAATTAATTTTCATTGTAAATCGCCGGCTGGCCACTTAAAGAAAAAATAAAACGGGGAAATTTAATATCCATTAAAATCTGTTACGTTTTACTCGACGGTTAAATCTTTAAATTCCGCATTAGCCGCACCAAAATTATCCTCCCTCTCACCCTACTACCCCCCGCCGCCCGTCCGATCACCGCCCATCGCTAAAACGCGATTAAAACGTTTTAACATCTTAGAATAACGACTTAAAAAATCGAGTTGAAGTTAATTGATGCTGGAAAGTAATTTAAAAGGCTTTTATCTCGGCCAGCCCGTTTTTTTTGTGACGGCGAATGGTCGGAAAACTGTTACATCAAGCGCTGCGGTGTTGGGTTTTCATCGCGATTTTTTTTTGCGGGTTGCCGTGAATTATTGTATGCTTCCATTTCGCCGAGACTTTTATGAATTTTTAATGAATGTTGGGGTGGGAGCGCCGGACAAAAGGTGGAGTTTTAAAAAATGCACGAACGAGGGGCTGGAATTGTTACGCTCGAGAGTGTTCGGTCCTTACGGCATTGTTGCACTGTTGATAATTGAAAGAACGGGGGTTGTTGCTAACAAATAATACAGTGTAATTGTCTGTAGTCGTTTTATTGATATTGTAACGTTTCGTCCAACTCGGGTTCGTTTTAGTGTCAAAAATTAAACTCGCACTTTTAAAACATCACTCACGAAATAAACTAATAGTTAACACTAATTTACATACAACAATTTATATCAGCGTACCTTTTACAAAACGCGAACCGCATGTATTTACGAAGTGTGGCTATTAAATAACCCAACTGATGCTGCTACCAGCGCGACAAGTTTGAACAGAAATGTGTCTGGTGATACTTTCCCCCACACAGAGCTCGCTGGACAAGCCAGTGGGTCGCTCATTTTGACTGCAGCAGTCGTTTGAATTGTCTACGCACCACTGACGCGTCGAAAAAATGTTAAGTGTTCAGATGGATCAACGGGTTCGTCTCAAGTTTCTTGTTAAACTGGGGAACACTTTTACAGAAACTTATGCAATGTTAAAATATGTGTACGGGAATGAATGTTTATCCCGCATACAAGTTTTTGATTGGTTTAAACGGTTCAAAGAGGGACGTGAAACGACCGAAGATGATCCGCGCCCTGATGGCCTTCAACGTCAAAAACGGACGAAAACGTTGAAAAAATTCCGAGGGCTTGCCGAAATAACAGGAATCGACAAAGAATGTGTTCGCAAGATTTTGCATAAACCGTTCAACATGCGCAAACTTTGCCCAAAAATGGTTTTCCCTGACATTCTAAGCAGCATTGACACTGATCCAGGCTTGTTAGACACGGTGACTACTTGTTATAAATCGTGGTTTTTTACTTACAACCCTAAACAAAGCGCCAATCCATACATTGGAAGAGCCCGAACTCGCCAAGGCCAAAAAAAAAACAGGATGAGCAAATCCAAATTCGAAGAGATGATGATCGTTTTTTCTTCACATTCGAGGCATTGTTTACGTTACCTGGGTCCCTGAGGGTCAGACGGTCAATCAACATTTACATCGAGGTTCTGACGGACTTTCGTGAGCGTGTGAGAAGACGAAGACCCGATTTGTGGAAGACCAAATTATGGAAACTTCAACAAGACAATGCACCGGCCCACTCTGATTTGTCTATGAAGGTGCTTTTTGCAAAAATACGGCTTTACTGGCATTATCAAAAGAAAAAAAAAAATGAAAATCAACCCCCGCCCAAAATTAGAAGGTGGTTCTATTTCAAAGGACACACACTGTAAATGCCTTAAGAATTCACTGGATTCACCACCTTTTGTTCACATCATTTTTTCCAATCTAGGAAGCATAAGTGATGGACATCATGATAGAAACAAGTAGTAAATTATTTTTTTGAGGTAAATATTACAAACAAAATACACAATAAATATAGTAAGGTGCGGAAAACAGAAAAAACTTGGAATATCTTGTTAATTGCTCTAGTATTCGTTTTCACTATTTCAATCCTTTTATACTTTCTGCACATTTCGCGGTTCACATGATAGTTGCCAAGCTCTACCTAAAACATTCATTAAACATCCTGAAATTCGATTATCAAAAAATGCAATCTAATAATTTTTCCATATGGTCCCACAGAAAAATGAGATAATTCGAATCAGTTAAAATATGTTAAAGGTTATGTAAGAGATAAAAGATACAAGTGCTGTAGCAGCAAATGAGAATAGCCCCTGATCTACTACATTGAAAACTATAGATATACATACAAATGAACATACACTCAACATCCACATATCCGAACTCCAAATTTCCGAACTCACGACATTTCCGAACTTTTCTCACGATATTTCCGAACTTGTACTTCCACATAACCGAACTTGTCGCTGATTGGTTGACGACAAAAAACCGCGAAATTTGAAATGAGAAAAAAATGTGACCACAATAATGCGATTATTATTAAACATTTCGATTGTCACAGAATTCAACAAAGAGGAAACCGCCCTCCCTCAGCAGCACACCTGAGACAGGTTCTACAAGAGTTCTTCTTTGTAGAAACCAGTGGAAAACACTTATTTCAAATGGCGTATCATAAGTACCGATGCACTTTTTTGTGTCAATCCGTCCACTCGATTTTCGTCTTTTTTCAACTTCCGACAAGTAAATTTCTTTTTTCCCAAAATTTCTGCCACTGACGATTTACAAATATTGTACATCTTACATAGATCAACATTTTTAACACCATTTTTTGCGTAATTTATCAAATCCAGCTTTTGCTCCAAAGGTTAGCCTCTTAGCAGGCTCTTTTTCTCTGCAAATAATCAGTACAATAATGTTTTGTATCACGGTTTTCTTAAAAATACATATTTTCTCATCATTTTTCATTTCAGTTTTAAATTATTATAGGTTACGTCAACAAAATGTTCAATAAAACAAACCTTTACTTTGAATTACAAAATAATTACCTGCATCACTCTCTCCTTTGCACCTGCCATTTTTTTTGTTTAGAAAAACGTTCTTTTATTAACATGTACACATGTATGTATGTATTACATTTGCATAAAAACCTCGAAAAACAAAGAAAAGTACTAGAATGATCCAGAAAAACCCTTTGCGCATGCGCCAGCAGTTCGGTAATCCCGAAGTGACGAGAGTTCGGAAATGTGGAAGTCTGCGGAACAGAAAAGTTCGGAAATGTGGATGTTGAGTGTAATTAGTATAATCAGAAATTAGTTAACAGTTAAATATGATGCCGCCTGTAAAGCGAATATATGTGTCACAAAGAGCAATATCAAACCAGATACCGTTTGTTTCGCAAAACTATCTTGATAGGAATATGCAGCAGCTAAAGCGGGACACTGAAACCGCCGCCCGCACTGAGCTTGACACAAGGCTGCAGCTTTCATTTGTTAAGTCCAACGCGCAAAGGAGCTTTGTGGTAACGGGAAATAATACAATCTGTCCCACTGCGCGCCGTTGCACTAGCCTGGAATGCACGTTTATGATTTAGGAATAACATGTATACTAGGGTGGTCCAAAAAAATTGTTCTTCCGGCCCTAAGCTTAAATCGTAGTATTTGATTAGTTGTTACTAATTCCAGAAGATTAGCTCATTTAATTAAGTTTTAGAGGTCGCTCATTGGTGTTTTATTTTCCCATTCAAATTACATGGGAAATGTGTCATTTTTCATTCGTGGTGCCGTTTCGCGAACAATTAAAGAAATTGATGGCAGCTCATATTATTTTCTGGTAGTCGGGGATCGTATAAAACATTTTCAGTGTCGATAATGTAGGTCTCTTTGTATTCTATTGGAATTTTTTATCCTAATGACAGCGTTGAACGTAATTTGAATGGGAAAATAAAACACCAATGAGCGACCTCTAAAAATTAAATGAGCTAATCTTCTGGAATTAGTAATAACTAATCAAATACTATGATTTAAGCCTAGAGCCGGAAGAACAAATTTTTTTTGGACCACCCTAATGTATACAGAGCTTTCAAAAAGTAACAAATAAATTCATTATCTCTGAAATTGAAAGTTTTTCGAAAAAATCCTCTGACACGTCGAGTTTGTTTTAAACAAAGACACTTTTTGACATACGAAAGACGACGCCATTTGAAAGAGCGTATCATTCTACTTACACATCGTTAACACACAAAAATTATGGTTACATTAGTGTGAGTATATAGGTTAAAAAAAAATGAAGAAAAACCATTTTAAATTTCAAAATACTAAATTTAATAATAATGGTTATTTAAAAAATCAACTAAATTAAATGACCAAATTGTGCACCGTTCGCTACCTGACAGTAGCCAAGATGATTAATAAGTTATTTTTGTACATTATCAATAACTTCAAGAGGTATACCTCGTACGAGGTATATCTCGTGACGAATTCTTGCTTTTAAATTTTCATAATTCTCCAGTCTAGTAACGTATACTTTGCTTTTAAGTATCCCCACAAGAATTAATCTAGACGTGTCAAATCTGGCGATCTGGCTGGCTACTCAATCGGCCCCCTTCTCCCTATCCAACGATTCGGGAACACCTCATCTAAATAAGCACGGACATGTGCTACATAATGGGGAAATGCACCATCTTGTTGAAAGAAAATGTCATTTCTCGGACGATCACGTTCCTCTATATCTGAATATAAAGTTATTAGTTCAGGTTATTAGTATCAGTTAATTTAACCATTTTTTTAGAAAATGACAAAAGTTACTACTCAATAAACACTTCAAACACACTGCTTTTGAAAAACAAAAGATAAGAACTAAAGAAATAACTCAAAAAAAACTATTTACCGAACTACGATTTCAAGTTTTTATCTGACAGCAACAAAAAAAATATTCTCGGTCGCTTAGGCTACTGTCAGGCAACCATAATTTTTGACGATGTGTAAGTAGAATGACATTATCTTTCAAATGGCGTGGTCGAAATTGGGGGTTGCCATTTAAAAAAATTGTCGATGACGTCATATCTCGAACAACGATGACGTCACAAATATGGTTCGATGTCAAAAGTTTGTCTTTGTTTAAAACAAAATCGACGTGTCAAGGATTTTTTCGAAAAACTCTCAATTTCAGAAATAATGAATTTATTCGTTACTTTTCAAAAGCACTGTAATATACAAATACAGTATGCAGTACGGCATAACATAATAATAGATTATAGAGTGTATCAATTTTTTGTAGTAGGACTTTATCACGTGACAGAACTTTTAAAATTAACACAAAAAAGTATATGTAAACATATGTCGTCAAAGGCTTAGTTTTCGAGGTACACCCTGTTCCTCGAATTCAAATTAAATTTTAAGAACATTTTTTTTTAATATCGTACATTTTTCAACGTATTAGACTTTAAAAGTTGATATATGTTTTTTTTGGTCTGAGAAAACCCACTATGAACGTCGTCGTACTGTAGCTGCCAGAGGGCGCTCTGCACAGTACTCTCTGATGAATTAAAATTATCATAACTTTTTTCTTAGTGTACTTTTTTAATAAAAAATCTTATTTCCTGTGCGTTTCTAAACAAAAGTGGTATACTTTTCATAATATAAGTTTCCAGACCCCTTAAGCCGCCCCTTTTTATTTACGCAGGGTTTTGCGTGGTTTGACCTCTGTTGGGCGAATCATTGATCTTAATGCTGCCTAATAAATTGGTGTGGAGTGCTACAACTCACTTTCACTCTTTGACATCTCAACTACCCCTCCAGGCCACTTCACTCCACAACATTCAGAAGGCCGAATAAGAGAAGATCGCGAAATATGAAAACCTAGCAATCGAGAAACCTGAAACTCAGTTAAGACTGGAGAAGGTGGAGACGAGTGATGTCTAGACATTGGAACTACTTCATAACATCATTGGAAGTGGCCAGAAGGCAGTTTTAATACAAACATGTAACAAAGCAATGTACAATATACAAAAGGTTTTGGGACAGGATGAATTTCTGCAGCAGGAATGCGTGAACGGTTCCCAGCGTCTATACTAAGAAGCAGTTAAAGTAAAACTTTTTTTTCCCTAATGCATCTTCAACAAAGACTCTCTCTACGCTCACATAAAAAAAATAAAACCATTCTCCATTGGTTACAAAATATAGCAACCACGCTTTTACTCACCTCCAATCTGCCTCTCTAGACAGAATGTAGTTGTATATAAAAAGAGTTATGTACATGTAGAGCTAATATTAATTTTCCACCAATTCTGAATTAGTGGAACACCCTCTATTAAAATTAAGGAGATAATGGATGTAGGAGATAATGGCGGTAAACGACATATACCAGTCGACCAACTTCTACGTCCTCTATCTCTTTTTAAAAATTTGCTTCCAAAGTTACCAGCCATTTACCTAAAGAGTTCTACTCCCAAGTTTTCCAAAGTAAGATTGATTTCGCAGAATAAGGGGGACGGTGAATTTTTTGTCCTAGTATTAAGTAAGATGAACAACCATCAATTACTGAGAACTCACAGGTGTTGCTGGGTAGCTTCTTTTAAAATTTCAGGTAAAAAGAAACTAATTAGTAACTTCTGACTTCTGATTACTGTAGTCTATTTTATAATCTCAAACAATAGCAGAATTAAGAAATATTGGCTGGTAATTAAAACGCAGAACACTTAAAATTTTGCATAGTTATAAGAAAACATTCTTATTTAATATCATT
Organism: Aromia moschata; assembly: GCA_029963805.1. Classification (NCBI taxonomy): domain Eukaryota; kingdom Metazoa; phylum Arthropoda; class Insecta; order Coleoptera; family Cerambycidae; genus Aromia; species Aromia moschata. Next base: position 25,443 of record JAPWTK010001134.1, read on the forward strand.
TTCTACATTTATTACTATCCACATTAACGATGTTGGTCTTGTGTAATTAGAAAAAATTGTCAACTTTGTTATAACAATAAACATAAATGAACGACAAATAGTAGTCTGTGATTTTTTGGGAAGAGGGACAGACGACATACGAGACATATCTGAAATGTGTTTCCATACTATTAGGAAACATTATTATCTATTACTATTTTCAAGACTATTTGGGATGATTGGCACATAAATTCTCTTCAAGTTCAAATCTAACAGTTGGACACTAAATTTGCCACACGAATTTTTTTTGTGACCTGTCAAATGTTTTGGGAGAACTACAAATAATATGGGGCTAAAAATTTGTATCTGAGCTGACACTAAACTGAAATTTGTTAAAGTATAATATTATTCCGGAAAATAACTTTACTTTATGTAAATATTATAAAACATGTGACTAATCACTGAAATTAACACAACTAGCCGATTTCCCGCCAAATTAATACGTGAACGCGGTTGGCCACCTATGTGGAATTACTCGTACTTATAGCCGAACTAATTAATGGGTATTACAGAGTGAATTTGAGTTTGGCTGTAGCGGTCTGCAAATTTTGCCAAATTTGTCGCAAGTACCTTATATATTTTTTCCAAGTAGGCAACAATTTGCAAATTACAAACAAAAAATAATCAACTACTGAAAATAATGTAAAATTAAATAGTATTAAGCAACAAAGACACACGGTGAGAAAAATAGTCAAGTTTAAATACAGTATCAAAAGTGTTTAGATGAGTGGGGATGTCACATAGAACAATTGTTTATATGATCTTCAGTAGTTGATTATTTTTTGTTTGTAATTTGCAAATTGTTACCCACTTCGAAAATGTGCATATTTTTTAAATTTCACAGAAAGCAACAGGTTTTCCTAGCATTGTGATAGATCGTTGAAAAGCAAATTTTGAGCACTATTTAGCTACATAAAAGCACAATATGCCCGTAAGAAAAATCAAAGTTAACGGAATTTACTCAGAAACAAATGACAACAGACATATTTTGATAACGTCAACAAAAACACCTTAAAAATGTGTCCTAAAATATGACAAGCGCAGTAATTAACACCTTGACTACCGTGAATAAAGATATTTTGTTTTTTTCACTTATGTGCCCAAACTACCGGGAAATCACAAATCTTTGTCCTATAAGTAAATGCTCTACTAACGCCAGATAACACAGGTCTACAAAAAAAAAAGTTCTGTCTTTACGATCAGACCCATCATTTCCTGTGTATTTTTGATGCACTGAAACCAAATTTGGCAAAAAAAATTTTCTACCGCATCAATTTTTCTCTCCACCCCCATATAACCCCCATAAACTATTATAGAGGAATTTTTTTTTAATTATTTTGATTTTTTTTGGGTCGCTGATCACGAATCTGAAGTCACAAATAAATTTCGACTTAATGACAGCTGTCAACAAGCTGTCAAATTTCGCTAAAAAAGTAAAACGTTGATATGAAATGCATATTATTAAGTTTTTTGGGTTGCTGATTACTATTCTGTGGTGAAAAATGATTTTTGACATAATTCATTTTTTAATTTCAGAATCGTAATCAGCAACCCAAAAATTTTATAATATGCATTTAATATCAACTTTTTACTTTCTAGTGAAAGTTGACAGCTTGTTGACAGCTGTCATTAAGTCGAAATTTATTATTGACTTCAGATTCGTGATCAGCGACCCAAAAAATCAAAATAAAAATTAAAAAAAAAAATTCTTCTGTAAGAGTTTATGGGCGATATATGGGGGTGGAGAGAATAAATGATGCGGTAGAAATTTTTTTGCCAAATTTGGTTTCAGTGCATCAAAATACATAGAAAATGATCGGTCTGAGCGCAAAGACCGAACTTTTTTTTGTAGACCTGTGTAATGTATAAAATGTAATCAACATGCGTTTTCCTATATTTTTGCGGATGTTGAATATGATCCCGTGGTTTATTGGGTTCTATTTTGCACTCAAAAAAAGACTAGAGCTCTGAGGCTATGACCATTTTCTCAGTTTTTTTAAAGTCCTCATACACTCAAGTTATGTGCCGCATTTAAATATTATTATTTTGACAAGCTGTATTATATCCGATGTATTTTGCCACGCTGAACATTATGATGTCAAAATTTGGGCAAAAAGTGCTTCTAATGGTTAATACTATTTTTCATTCAAAAATGTTCTTCATTTAACATTTGCAATGAAAAAAATATCCAGTATAAAAACAATATTTCATAAATTGTGCCCATTTTGGGGGAAATTTCCTACAAAAATTGGCATTCCCGAGGATCTAGGCCAAAATCTGTCAACGCCATGTTGTTCAACGGGTCAAAATACGTCGGAAATGTTATGTCTAGTTAAAGTTGTCAAAGATTCTAAGTTCGGAAGTCAGGACAGGTCAAGAAATTACCGTGGCAGTCAAGGGGTTAAGTAATTTCCTAAAACCTTCTCAGTCTTTTGGAATTATCTCAAAAATGATTACAGCTCAATCGAATATGAAAAGAAAAAAAACGAAGAGGTAATAAAATTCTCTAAAAATGTCTCAAAAAATAACCCTTACAAAGATACCAATTAATGCATACCAAACTGGGAACATACTGTATATGAAGGTAGCAGGTAGCTTTGCAAAACTATTTTCTTTAGTAGGCTATGACCTCTACTAAACGTCCTTTTTTAAAACCAACTGTATAATTCACATCGAGCAACTCAACGCCTATATTTTACCGTTTTGCTCTCCTCCATACATAATACATAAACGAGGATTTATTTCGACTGCGGGCTGTTAGTCCGCCCGACACCAGCGGGGTTGCAGTACGCAATGTCGTTTGCTCGTGATTATTATCCCATTTGGAGGATTTCACTTCGTTATTAAGTATTTATAGGTGTGACCAAAAACCAGGACCCCACGCTCGCGGTCTCTGGGGCGCTGTTAATATTATATCGGGACAGATGGCACCCCTAAGTGTGCGCGGTTCCCGTCCACCTACATGATCTGAATTTTGTATCGCCGGACTACATTGTAGTTCAGAGAGCAGGATTAGAGATGATTTGTTTTTTTGCCAGAGTAATATAATTAGTGACGGTTTGAAAAATGTATAACAAGAAAGTAGAAAATGATGTTCTTGTAAATGTCTACAATACAGAAAGACATAAATAACAAGTATTACCGGAGGACATCCCAAATATTATTTTACTAGGGCATCGAAACTAATAAATAGTGATTTTAATGAACTAGACTTGCCAATTTCTGCCTCTGATTGTTATGGAGGAATGCCTGGGGAGTCAGCGCCAACATAGGTGGGCGCTGACTTCATATTCGAGGTGTGGCTATTAAATAACCGAACTGATGCTGCTACCAGCGCACTGCGAGCGTGTCGCGACAAGTTTGAACAGAACTAGGTCTGGTGATACATTCCCCACCCTGAGCTCGCCGGACAATCCAGTGGGTAGCTCAGTTTGAGTAGCAGTCGTTTGAATTAGTCTACGCACCAGTGACGCGTCGAAAACATGAAGTTTCAAACGATTCATCACAAGTAATCATCGTGTCTAACAAGCCTGGATCAGTGTCAATATTGTTTAGAATGTCAGCGCAAATGTTCATCCTTGATTTCTTCTGCTCGGAAGTGAGCACGGAGTGAGTTTTGGCACCATTTTTGCGCAAACTTTGCGCATGCTGAACGATTCATGCAAAATCTGGCGAATACATTCTTTGTCGATTCCTGTTATTTCAGCAAGCTTAGGCTACGGTTACTATGGATGCAACTTCTGACGAAATCTTGTTCTAACGACTTCTGACGAACTTGTCAGAACAAACAAATACGTGTTTTCCAATGGGAGTGTTTACTTTGGTAGCGATGAGCTCTTCAGAATACGCACGACGTTGTCAGAACGATTCCAACTTTCAAACGAGTTTGATTTTTTCGTGCGTTCTGACGACCAATTGTGAGTGTTTTGGTGTTTTAACCTTGGATATAGGAAAATTGATAAGTCTCGTGTTTGGGAATAGGTGTTGGTCGCATTCTGAAATATTCTAAAAACTTTCGCGGGCTGTCCGACAAATCTGGAATTAGCATTTGGTGCTCTCCTTTATCATCTCTTGTGGCAAATAAAGGGTTAACATGCTCTGATTTACGACCACCTATCAACAATAATTTAATCAATGTACTTTCTAGAAAATAAAACTCAAGATCGTCCATCTTGTTGGGAGACAGAAACGCACTGACAATCAGAAAACGCTCGTAGTGTAACCACCTTGTTCTGACGATGATTTCGGACGTACTTGTCAGATCAAGATTTCGTCAGAAGTTGCATCCATAATAACCGTAGCCTTAGACGACGATCTTCGCGGATTAATTTACCAATTCTTTCAATGTTTTCGTCCGTGTTTGACGTTGAGGGCTGTCCGCACGGATCATCTTCGTTCGCTTCACGTCCCTTTTTAAACCGTTTAAACCATTCAAAAACTTTTGTGCGGAATAAATATTCATTCCCGTACAAGTGTACGGGAACGTACACGTAAAAGTTTACTTTTAACGTTGCATAAGCTTCTGTAAAATTTTCCCCAGTTTAACAAGAAACTTGAGATTAACCCGTTGTTCCATCTGAACACATGCTCCATCTGAACATTTTTTCGACGCGTCACTGGTGCGTAGACTAATTCAAACGACTGCTACAGTCAAACTCAGCGACCCACTGGCTTGTCCAGCGAGGTCATTGTGGGGAAACTATCACCAGACACAGTTCTGTTCAAACTTGTTGCGACACGCTCGTAGCGCGCTGGTAGCAGCATCAGTTCGGTTATTTAAGAGCCACACCTCGTATACCTGTAAGTGTGTCGATGCCCGCTCGCTCCAAAGTGGAGCCCTTCAGCTAGCACACAGCGTCGACTCGTGAGAACATCTCGCCCTCTCGATTGGTACAAAGCTGTCGGATTGGCACGCTAATACGCGTATCATCAGGGATTAATACGATCCACGAAGCCGATGGCAAAATTAGTATTGTTGTTTGACAAACACGCTCAGCATACCGTAACAGTTGATTAACTCGTCTGCGGCAGACCGCTGGGGAGAGCCCAGGCAGGATTCTGTGACGAGTGCTAGTGTTAATGTTCGCAGTCGGTAATCGAGATATTAATATTAATTATGACAATGCGTATTTATGTACTGAAATGTTGTGGTCACGTTGTTTTGGTTCAATTTATACATACGAGCCCTAACAACTGTATGTTCGGACAAACGCATTTTTTCGCGTTGTTTTTGTGTATAATCAAGCAAACATTGATTAATGCAGCTGACAGTACATAAGAACTTACATTTTAAAGAATTTAAAAGTATATTTTAATTAATGTTTTCAAAAAACCAAATTAACAATGTCACAACTTAACAGAACAAACAGTCTTGGCCAAAAGTATTAGTCACCCTATAATGACACAGGTCTTCAAAAAAAATGTTATGTCTTCAATGTTCAATCAGACCCATCACATCCAAAGTATTTTAATGCGCTGAAAACAAATTTGGCAAATAAAATATCGCGTCAATTTTTCCCTCCATCCCTTAACCTTTAGAGGACGGGAAATCCAACATACTGGTTCAAAGAAAAGGTTCCTAGCCTTTGTTCAAACATCATTATTACGGGGTTTTAGGGTCGCCAAATGAAATCAAATTGTAAAAATTCAAGATGGCGAATCTAATATGGCCTACAGCTCCTTTATGGGGGACAAAAATTTTAAATTTGCTAGAATTTGGACTGAAGACTATGTACATGGGTTTTTGAGGTCGCTGATCTGACAACGAGTCTGAAATCAACTATATTTGACAGTTCCGAGAAAATCGCGTTTAAAGATGTCAAACGTGTCATTTATAAAATTCTTTTGAAATAAAACAAGTGAAGATAGGGACAAACTCATATGATATCTTTAACTTATTTTAGAAGTAGAGCTTCTATCATATTATATAGAGACATCCAAAAAAAACGTCATCAAAGTTGGCCGAGAAAAAAAAAGACGTATTTCTATTCTTAATCGAATTTATAACCTTATTTACTTATCACGACCGTCACATCATATAACATCCATTGTTTATTTTACAAATAGTGACAGTCACTTATCAAAAGTTTGACATAACCGAAAAGCTTAGACATGACCGCTATTTCCATCTCTCTCGTTCATAGCCAGAGTTGATGACGTTTTGGATGTCTCCATATTAAGCCTGATATCATTAAAATTTCGCACTTCCCGCTCAACCGGAAAATACCGGAAGTCACATTTAGTAGCAATTAGTGATGGGAATCGAAAGCAAAAATATCGATACTCGGTATTGCAAGTATTTTGAATTTTTCGATACCCGGGTATCGATACATCTATCAAAATTAATCGATATATTGGTAATCAAATGAATAATTTTTCAAAATTTGAACATTTAGAATAAGTTAATGTGAATATAAAGTTAAAAAATTATTTGATGAGCAGGAAAATAATCCAAAGTTTAACGAACGATTTATTTTTATTTTAATTTACTTTACTTTTAATTAATAATAATATTCATTAAAAAAGGATAAAAGAATTGCTCTGGAATAAACATTCTGAAATAAATTAAAACTTCAAATTTCTCTCAACATCAAGCGAGATCAACAAAAATAAAAAATACTATACTATACTAATATTTCTTTGGTTTTGATCTATAACACAAATAAAAAAAAAACATTTCGATTAATCGTACACATAAAAAAAAAAGAAAAGTAAACACTATAGAAAGGATGGTAAACTGACTCGAAAAATATTGTTTTCATTCAATTTTTACTGTTTTAATGGTAAAAATTCAATGAAAACTCCCTCCATCGTCGTTTTACTATTACAATTTATTAATGTTTACATATCTTTTTTCGGTGCATCACAAAGATTGTCCCTAATAATAATCGTTTTTTTCATTTTGCTAAAAATGGAACAATTTCTTTATAAACAAGTTTTTCTAACAGTTTTTCAAAAACTAACACACATATTAAGTTATAATAAGTTTTTTTTGCAAATGTATTTCATTCATTTCGAGTGAAAATTCCAAATTTCTTCAGAGATCGTTGCTAAAAAAATGAGCTGAGAAAGGTGTTCAGGAGTAAGATGATTTCCCTTCATCATCCATAATTCTCCCAGCCAGTGAGAAGAGCCTTTCGGATGGTACAGAGGTACCGACAGTGGAAAGAAACATTCGCTCTTCGGAGGTGCCATTTTTATTTCCTTTTAAAGAATGAAATGGTTAATTATAAAATATACATTTGCATGTCGAAATTCGTCCGTTTGAAATATCAAAAAATTTGAACATTAGCAGAAAAGTGTACAGAGAGTTAGGTCAAGAGATGGCCTGTGCTGTATGCACAGACTCTTGCCAATATTAAAGCAAAGACAGAGAGTTAGGTTAGGTTACATACTTACTTGATGTTTATCGAAGTTTTTGCAAAAATCCCGCAAAAAAAACAACAGAAATTCACTCTTGTACGAATGTTTTGGCAACTAACAACACAGGGCGAACATGCGTTTTTTTACCGGGTAAAAATTTTCCGATACTTATTCGGTATCGCAACGAAAATATCGATATTTTAGGATATCGCTCGAGCGAATTATCGATGCCAAAAACTCGATGTATTACAAACGAAGTATCGATACTTCGATATATCGGATCCGTATCGCCCATCCCTAGTAGCAATTTGCTGCAATAATTTTAATGGAATGCCCTATAACTACTGCCCTATAACTAATGCAATTAATCGTATTAATTTGATGTTTGATATGAGTACTTCCGTACTAACAATGAGTATTCCAATGTGAGAACAAACACAATTGGCTCATAGATAGGCGCCACAGTTGACAATGTGTTCCGAATTCTATAGTAAAGGTGACAAGTCATGGTTATACGAGTATTATTACGATGTCTCAACGAAATCTTAAAGTAAGGTCTGGCTATTTAATGCTACAATGGCTGGATTTGCTGCATTTGAAGCAATCTGTAGTTTCGTTCCAAGAACGTAATGGGAATACTGGTTTGGCTAGTGGTTTGTACGTAAGAGGAAGTATGGTGACTGCGATGGAATACACTTTGAACAAATCTAAGAAGTAATGGTGTACGACAAAACTTTCTGAACAATCTACATAAGTATTTAGTTCAATTAACTTATTTTAACCTCCAGATTCACTGGTCTCATTGATGCTACTTCATTTAAAAGCACTCTCTATAACTTTTCCTTTTTATCTGATAGGAACTCTTAAACGAGTATTTTGCTGCTCGTTTACATTTGATTTTCTGTGAGTTTTCAAGTCTCTATTCCATTACAGCGTGGGAAGTGCAGTCAGTATGCAAAGCTCGCTTCCGTATCGCTCTAAAGATCCTCCCCCAGCTGAAATATACTTCCGGTGACAGTCTCCTTTTTCCGTACAGTGCCCCATAAAAACTTATGACACCTCGGCCATTTGTATCCTTCCGCTATAAACACTTGACTACGTTTCAGTTTATAGAGCTGCCAGGCACGTCGCATTTATCATCGTAATAATATTTGCAGTTCGCGGGCGCGGAGTAGTACCCGAGGACGTCCAGGACTCTCCATTTGTCTTTCTCAAGACTGTCGTTCATTAGAGAGGTGTGCAGTGTACAGGGTGTTCCATCTATGGCGGTTTCTTCCATAACTCTGTTAATGTAAATTTAATGAAAAATGTTTCAAATAAAAGTTGCCCAAAACGAGGTGGTGCATGTCTCTAAAATATTTCTAATCATACAGGGTGCTTAATTTCGTGTAGCCGCTACACAACTTCGATATTTTAAATGGAACACCCTATGTATTTGTACATTTTTGGATACTATACTAAATTTTACGGGTTTGCTTCGACAATTGTACGCAAGCGATCGAAAGCCAGTTGTAGTGGCCTACCATATCGTGGTTTATCGTTGATGCTGTAGTCGCCAGATCGAAAGCGTGCGAACCATCTTTTGCATGTTGCTAAACTAGGGGCGTTGTCGCCACACGCGGCCATCTGATTTCGGTGTATTTCGGTTGTATTATGGCCTAAACGGAGTTCATATAATAAAGCATATCGAATCGTACTTAAAGTTTCGCCTATTTTCACGTTGCACATGACAGTTCCGCTATGAGATTTAACAGTATTACCAAACATAGGTGCTCGCTTTATACACCATAGGAAAGTGGAAGATTTCAAAGCCGAGCATTAATAAATAAGAAAAGAATAAACTCTTCAAATAAAGGGAACTGACAGAGAAATATTATATCCTTAGTTGCCAGACTGATATGTTGTTTTAAAGCTGTTCTAATTTATTCTCTGTCTCTTCTTCTCTTTTATTGTCTGTCTCTGTGTTTACATCAATAGGGAACCAATAAAATTATGTAGGCGGGACAGCCCGCCCATAAATTATAATGCGCACGTGTGAATTGCATTCTTAAGTACAATAACCGAAATAAGGAATCAATTTAGCCGTGTCTGCGTAAATAGAATGTGTGATTTCAACAAGACGGCTGCCCGGCCCACAACAGCCGACAAGTAACGAATTTCTTGGAAACCACATTTCCTGGGCGACTTATTAGTACTACGGGCACAATTAAATGGCCACCCAGATACCCCGATTTATCGCCCAACGACTTCTCCCTTTGGGGATATTTAAAACAAACTATTTACGGACATGAACATGAAAGACCACGAAATTTAAATGATTTACGGGCCAGAATTGTACAAGTCCTAAATAATATTTCCCCCTGAAGTGTTAGAACGCGTAAGAATTGAGTTTTACGATAGACTAGGTTTTTGCGAAGCACAAAGGGGCGACATTTTTGAATCACTTATTCAATAGGCATTTTTTCTTTCTTTCGTATTATAACCGGGTTGATTTATATTTTTATTTTTTTATTTTTTATAGAACTTCAATTTTATTTTCTTGCAGACCGGTTAATTAAGGAATACAAATATTTGAAAATAATTACAATTATGTTCGTACACTTCTTTTAAGTGTATGGGATAATTGTAAAAGTCAGAATTACGTAAGAATTTCGTTTCATACGGCTGTCGATGTGCACACCGTGTGCTGCGAAAAAATACTGAGTTCCACTCCACTCAAATTCAACGAAAGGTGTGTAGGCAATATCCCACCCTACAACCTGTTAGGTTATACGTTTCTAATAGGTGCGCACAAGCGTGAACCACTGTGGCATCTAACTGTCTTTATCTGTCCTTACTGGTGTCTTTTAACTTATTCTGTTCTACACATGTATCGCCAATATGTAATGGTGCAATTTCCGACCCTAGTATAACCTGTACCCCACCGCTATATCAACCTATCTAGAAAATTCCAAACACTTCGAGGGAATGGTTCAGTACCGACGAATCGACCGGATATTTATTTTTATTAGTATTAGGAATTCAAAAATACGATATGTGGCTATTAAATAGCTGAACTGCTGTCATAACCCTTTTTATTCGTTACCAATTACAGTAGCAACTTTTCGCCTTCAATGTACTCCCCTTGGCGATCTCTACACCGCTCCATACGACTTTTTCATTGTTGAAAGCAGTGCTGGAAGTCCGCTTCTGTCAGCTGGTTCAGCACCTCCGTCGCGTTTGCATTTGCTTTGTTTCGGGGTCTTAATTAAAGAAACACGATTCATCACAAGTAATCACCGTGTCTAACAAGCCTGGATCAGTGTCAATGTTGTTTAGAATGTCAGCGCAAATGTTCATTCTTGATTGGAGTGAGGAATTTTAGCACCATTTTTGCGCAAACTTTGCGCATGTTGAACGATTCATGCAAAATCTGGCAAACACATTGTTTGTCGATTTCCCCTTAAGCCCTTGGATGCTTAGACGACGATATTCGCGGATTAATTTACCAATTTTTTCAATGTGTTCGTCCGTTTTTGACGTTTCGTCTTCGGTCGTTTCACGTCCCTCTTTAAACCGTATAAACCATTCAAAAACTTGTGTGAGGGATAAACATTCCTTGCCGTACACTTCTTTTAACATTGCATAAGCTTCGGTAAAAGTTTTCCCCAGTTTAACAAGACACTTGAGATTAACCCGTTGCTCCATCTAAACACCATTTGACTGCTACAGTCAAACTGAGCGACCCACTGGCTTGTCCAGCGAGCTCAAAATTAGCATTTGTCCTTTTTTTACAACTGGCCGATGTCGGCTTTACACAAACTGTATAATAAAAGACCCAATGCTTTCTAACAGAGGTTTTTATTCTGTTTTTGTAGGTTAGAATTAACAAACAAAATTCCCAGCCAGCTCAACACCAGTCAAGTAGATTCTAGAACTATAAATTCGTGCATGGTTTCGAATCACATTGTGAACTCCTGTGAATTTTCTGTTGAAACAAACCCATTGTATTCGTTTGTATTTCGTTCTTACTATAATATGTTCTATGTTCATTGTTATCAGTAAATGATGTAAATAATATTGTTAAAGTATACCTGCTTCTTTTAAATCTCCTTTTTCACGAACTTTGGAAAAGAACCGATTTTTTTTTTCTAGAAAACTGATGGATATAGGTATAAACAACCTTGTATCAGTTAAAAAGGTAATTTAATTTCGCATTCAACCGTATAAGTTAATGTGAGTCATTCCGTTTGAAAAAAATTACAACATTTTGAAACTGATAAGTAATGATGATGAGTAATTCTTGACAAATTGAACTGCTCAAACCGGACATCTCCAACTTTTTTTTATTCAGACGCTATTTAGAAATATTTAGGTCGTGCGCTCTCATCGCGATATTTTTAGAAAACAGTTGAATATATCCCAAACGGTGTGTTCTAGGTACCATGTATGGTTAACAAAGTCGACCTAAAATTTAGTGGGGTATCAAAAAGTGTATAAAGATTCAAGATGACCCATTTAAAATAACGAAGTTGTGTAGCGGCTACATGAAATTGAGCACCCTGTATAATTATAAATACTCTACAAACACCCACTACATCATTTTGGGCAATTTTTTATTTGAAATATATTGTCCTTAAATTCACAATAACCGTGTTATGGAAGAAACCGTCTTAGGTGGAACACCCTGTATATATACACCTACTACGTCTGGAGCGACGATCGTCTTGTTAATGTTGATACTTATTTATGAAGCGTCTGCATTTTATTGGAGAACCGTCGAGACAAAGAATAATATCGGGAGCACTTATTTTTATCACGTGAAGCGTAAACTTGTATTTGGAAATATTAATTATTGATGAAATACGACGTCGCCGCTCCATTTTTGCGGTGATATCTGGCCTTAACATGGAGGGGGGGGGGGTCGAGCCACGATTCTAAAATGAATGATGTTTTAGATTTGACGCAATACTCTCCGGATCCGTGTCTCGCATAGGTAATGGTAGGTTTTAAGGTTTTTTAGGTGCTAAAGTCTTCGAAAATATTTTCGATGGCATGGCAAAAAATACGGCAATGGCAGCAATTATTCGGAAGCGTCTCGGAAAAAAGTACAATTGCGGTGTTCCTCATTACTCGGTGCTGGATCATCTCAAATCAAAAAATCAAAGTTCTTTCGTTAGATAATCGCTTTCTCCAGGTAACGCTGGGAGGGTTTTTCGAAATTTCTATTTTTCACTTTTTTGGGAACACTTTTGAAGTGAAAAACGCGATTTTTACGAAAAAAATCGGCGAATTTGTTACTGTAAAATAAAAAATATTAACAAATTTGAAAAAACTCTCCAGCGTTACCTCGTAAATTATGTGCAGAAATAGTGTTCAAAATTTCAAAAGGATCGGTGCAGTAGTTTTGAAGTTATGAAGAACACCAACTTTGAAAACGTGAGTTGTGGGAAAATCGGAGCGCGCGTGTTCGTCTGCTCGATAGAATGTTTACTGCTACACTAAATTACATATATACTCTACACTGACTAAATATACAGTACAGGTATAAGCACGTTTGTACTTGTGTTAAAATTTCTATAAAGGTAGGGGTAAGGTTAGGGATTATATAGAGAGCGAAGCAGCTGCCAGGTAACAATAACGCGCTCGGGTGATGAGTCATGTATGATGCGCGGTTGTTTAAACCGCTGTATCTTCGTTAGTTTTGCTCCGATTCATCTCAAATTTTCAAACAATATTTTTTGAAAGGTTCTCCATTCAGAAAATCAAATAAAAAATGCAAAAAAGTTTAAAAACGTCTAATAGATGAACATGTAGATATCTGGACCACTTAATATGCAAAAAATCAAATATCTCCCCCCCCCCCAGCTCATCCGACGACCCGCCACTGGGGTCTAGAATTTTGGAAATAATCTTCCCCACCTAATATGGCATTTTCGGTAATGTAATTCAACCCACTGACTTCCCCAGAACTGTGGAAACATGTTTAGCGCATCAGATCGTGATCAGATCGTGTGTAGATATTTGAGCCATTTTCGTCCTTTAATTTTCTTCCCTACCCGAAAATTTGGTTTAAAAGTGAATTTGACCGTTTCGGGAATAAAATACTAATGTAATTATTGGCAGATATGAGTGGAATAGTTTCGAACACGCGAAATTTTAAATTGTATGGTTCCACAACTTTTTTTTTAAAGTATTTTTTTCAATAACGTCTTTTGTTAAAGGTTATACCTAAATAGACTACTACAATAAATTATACTAACGTTATTGCAACTAGGTATGGGGTGTAACTATATTGAATAGAACTGCACAACCAGACTTTGTAAATTGAAACTTAAACACATTTTAAAAATCGGAAGTATGTTTTACTAGCTATAATAGCAGATTACGTAAATAAATGAATGCACATACCACTCCTGCAATAAACATTTTTATAAATAAAATGTATTTTATTGCATGCAATGTTAATTGCACGTCCGCAACACTGACCTTTTAAATATAAAATCGTTGTTGTTAATTAAATTGCCTGATAATTTAAATAAACTGCACTCAATACGCAAGTACTTGACATACGCGCTACTTTTCATTTTTTATTTTAGCAAAAGATGAGTTGTGGAACCATACAATTTAAAATGTGTTCGAAACTATTCCGCTCACATCTGACAATAATTACATTAGTATGTGATTCCCGAAACGGTCAAATTAACTTTTAAATCAAATTTTCGGGTAGGGAAGACGTAAGAAGATGGGTCGTTCGGGAAACAGAAAAATTAAAGGAGGAACAATGGCCCAAATATCTATACGCGATCCGATCACTATCTGATGTGCTAAACATGAAAATTTCCACAGTTCAAAGATGGCCCAATACACGTTTAGCTTAAGATTTTGGAGGTGGATTGAATTATATTACCGAAAGTGACATGTTAGGTGGGGAAGATTGTTCCCAAAAATTCTAGATCCCAGTGGCTGGTCATCGGATGAGCTGGGGAGGGGGGGGGATATTTTATTTTTGCATATTGAGTGGTCCAGATGTCTACTTGTACATATACTCTAGGGTGTTTTAGTACGACCCGAAAACCAAGCGCCAAAGCATGGAATGGCACACTTCAAGCTCTCCAAGACCGTAAAATCAAGAATGAGCAAGTCGAAGATCAAATGCATGCTGGTTTGGTTATTTTGATAGCCAGGGAATTGTCCACAAAGAGTTTATGCCTCCAGGCCAAACAGTATCTCAACACTTTTACAGAGAAGTTCTTGAAAAACGAGTTTTTATCCAGTAAAAACATTCCTGTGGCTCCTCAGCCTCCATATTCGCCTGACTTGAGTCCTTGTGAGTTTTTTCTCTTCCCGAGATTGAAAAACCCCCTCAAGCGACCTCATGTTAGGACCATAGAAAACATTCAAACGGCTGTAACCGACCAACTGAAGGCTATTCCAATATATGAGTTCCAGCACTGCTATGAGGAATGCAAGAGCCGTCTCCAGCACTGTGTGGCTTCCCAAGGAAGTTATTTTTAAGGAGACAACACTGAATTGTAATTCTACACGAATAAAAAAATTAAAAAAATCAGTCTCATTTCTCAATTTACACACCTCGTAGCATTGTAGTGTCGTGCTCATAGTGCTGTTAGTTACAATTGCAAAAAATCGGTCACTAGTAATTACAAATTATCATGAACAAGTATTTCTCAGAGAATTAGAAAAATTATTTCCAACAAATTTGAATTTGTCCGTAACAAGTACAGTTGATTTTACTTATTGAGTAACCTTTGTCAGTAATGTAATTTTAATGTCATAAGTGATTTAGTTTGGTATTCAGTACCCAACTAGTTTACAATGTCTAGAAGTGTTGCGTCAGGAAATAGAATAAAAAAAGAATGCGAAACTGTAACGATACAATAGAACATGGAAGACTAATGACTAGAAATGTTTCAGTTTACGAACATTTGGTTTTATTCTCTTATGTGCTCTATGCTAAGCAGCACTTGCTACATCATTATCTAATTTTCATCATCAGAGTCATCTAAAATTACCGTGTTAAAATTTACTATTTAAAATATTTTTAAATAGTCTGGGTTCATCAAAAATTGGACAAATTAAAGCAGTTCCTTATATCACTGATGTATAGATTGAACAGTAAGGGTCCTAAGTGTGACCCCTGTGGTACACCCGAAGTTGTAAAAACTAATGTTTGCCTCACAGCTTTGCTGAATGAGACTGGCGTTTTTTAAATAACGGTTTTTTAAATTTCGGTGTCCAATAGGGTTGGTTTTAATGCCTTAAAATCGCTACGATGTGGCCAAAAGGGTTCGCCGTCCACGCCCCAAAAACCAATCACATGTCGAAATTTGAATTCGCAAGATTTTGGCGCCAATTCAGAGACCTACAGGATGAACTGAGAAGGACTTTGACGGGTAAAAACCCAATGGTAGTACACATTCAGATTTCCCTAACAAGTCCTGGAGTATTTGGTCGCTGTACTATCCCTTCAACCCTGTTCCAGTCCTCGTGATCCACCCCTCGGTAGTTACGCTGGGTTTTGCATGGTCGGTGCTGCCAAATAAATGGGTGTGGTGTGCAAATCGCTTTAATTTTTTGACAATTCAAGCATCCCTCCATGCCAGAACTAAACGGGGACGCGTTGGTGTAGGGTTGACTTGGGGTGATGCTTGAGTTGTCAAAGGATGAAAGCCAGTGTAATTTATTTAGCAGCATTACGATCAATGGAATGAGGGTAAATGCAGAGCTGAAAATGGGTTGAAGAGATGGGACAGCAGATTTAAAAAAGTGTTACGCTAATTTTGATGGGCAGTTCAGACCACAACGAGTTTCACTGAATGATAAAAACATTCTTCTGAAATTCATAAAACTGGTTATCACGAAAATGTCCCGATTGCGCCTATCCGTCATGTAAGAAAATTTAATTTAAATTCAACTTGAACTGTTTGCACACAAAGACCGCAATTTTCGCATTCTCCACGTTCGAATCGGTTAGCGGGGAGCAGAGCGTCTCGTCGGGACGCGCTAATATTATGTAATTTGGCTCCTCGCGCAAAGGCTTGATTTAAAGCTTGCGAGCATAACGTGTCACAACAACATATAAATTACGCGCCTGACTTCCTCCGAACTATTCATGCGGATGTCCAAACTGCGCTAATAATTGCTTTTGTATTTCAGTACAAGACACACGACATTTTAATGGTACAGAAAAAACTACCTGTTTTCTTCCACTTTTGTTACATGTAATGAAATAAAAGTATATTTCTATTCTTTGTAAATGTTACTGGCAAGTTTTTTTCTTAATTTATATTCGGGTTGGGGACTTCTACACGCCAAAAAACCAACCCCATGCCGAAATTTGAATTTGCAAGATTTTGATGGCAATTACAGAGACTTACAGGATAGACTGAGAAGAACGCTGTGGAGTAAAAAGCCTATCCCGTCACACATTAAGACTTTTCCAACAATTTCTGAGCGTTTGGTTGCTATCCCATATCTTCTACCCTTCTCTAAACCCTGTGAGCCACCCCTCTTCATTTACGCTAGGTTTTGCATAATTTGACCTCTGTTGGGTGAAATTTCATTGATCCTACTGCTGCCAAATAAATTGGTACGGATACAACAACTCGCGTTCACCCTTTGACAACTCAAGACCACCCTATACACCAACTAACCACCCACCCCTCTGGATCTGCCCCAGTTGGAGGCTGCGTGGGATGTCGTTTTGTCTCGAATGCGTGTCATGGCATTCCTTAAAGGTCTTCGAAGTTGATGAGATCCACTGCGGATGGTCGATTGAGCGCCAAAAGTGAAATTTTGCCACCTCCTACCCACTGCCTGAAATTTTGCCGCGCTGAGGGGTTGTAAGCAGGTATTGATGTGTGGGGTGACTTAGAAACTCATCCTGTGGATGGTCGAACATGTTTTGACCCACCCCGAGTCGTCCGTCTCCTTCAAATTCTCTTTTTGAGTCTCATAGCCCCTCTTTGTTTGCCTCCTTCAAAAAAGTGAGTGAAAATTCTTGAAAGAGCGCTCGTTGGGTATAATCTTCCTTTGTAATTGTGTGAATCGACAATCGTGAAATTCGTGAGAGGCTGTGCGCGACAAGTGTTCACTGTGTTCACTGTGATTTGGACGCATGAACTTTCGACTGGGCTAGCGCCTGCAGGGTAGTATGTATTTTATTGTATGTATGTATTTTATTATTTAAATATAATATGTACGTTCATTTTAATTTTATTTAATCTAGGCGACGACTATGAAGGTGAATTAAAGCCCACAGCCGTTTCCAAAATGTATTGAAGAGGCAGGCATTTTTTTAAAAGTTTCATCTAAAATTTTCTTTTTGCTATTACAGCATATTATGTAGGTTTAGAAATCACTACCTAAAATATGATATGGATTCCATGTTTCCTAACGAAAATCCGACCAATCTGTACTGCTACCTACTTCCCCTCAATACGATTATGTTAGGGTCCGCGAATTTCCCGACTCTAGTGATAACCTATCATTTGAATGAATTACCAAGATACGCCGAAGATGAAGAGAATACTTATGAAAAAAAAGTGCGAAATGTGTAATAATTAAGGTTCGGAAACGTGTGCTAGAACGCAGGGCTCGGCACTATAAAACTCTGTGATAATGAAAGTATAAACCGTGTTTCTTAAGCGCCTTGTAAATTATATACGCGTGTCTTTCTCGTTCCTGCATACGCCACTGACCGATCCTGCCAAGGCGCCAGGAGCCGCGTATGCGCAGTAGTACTGCATCCCGGTGCGGGAAGGCAGGATATTCTAACGCACTTTAACACGCGAGACGGCAAACATTCCGAACCCTAGTAATAATAACAGAAAATCAAAAAATATTTTCAAAACGTTGATTTTATACAGTACGCGTCACCCTAATGCGTACATAGCAGAAATGAAGGGAACTGATTAGTTAACTTCTTTTGTTGACTGGACCTCACCATCGCGTAAACATGAGGTGGTAACCAATCGCGATCCGATAGCTAGCGCAGGCGTATGGCAAGCATCAGATTTGTCGATGGAGCTGTTTGGATTGAAATTTAAATAGCATTTTTACCATACGAGTCGGAACACCTGCGGTTATAGAAGCAGGGTCCGGTTCGGAATCGTTTCATACAATCGAAATACATATTTCATAGAACCTCGAAATATACAGAGCACTTTTAAACAGATAAGGCCCCAGCATGCATTGTGTGTCGTGTTGCGCGGTGAATGAATTTTGAGCGAACGAATCCATTAGAGTCGACACTTGAAATGAACCTTGTATGACGTCATATGTCACACAAGGATACGTCAGACCACTGGGACCTTTTACTATCACGTTTATTCGAACATTCACTATTTTATTATTCGAACATTACTATTTTCGTAAGGAGGCATGGGACTCACACCATAATTTAGGACGTGCTTACTAAACCTAAGTAGAAGGCCATAATGGCAAAAAAAATCTTTATGAAAAAATTGCGAAATTTTTTTTCCAAAAATGGCAAAAAACATTTTTTTTTTATAATCTCCGAGTAACTACAATTATTTTATACTTGTGATTTTCTTGACATTTTGAGATCTATAAAAGTTATGGTAATTTGAATTTTTATTTTATCCCAACATTTCGCCTGTGAGATTTTAAAATAGTTATATCTTTACGCAAAATAAGAATTTACCAAAAATCACAAGTATAAAAAAAAATTGTATTCACTCGGTGTTTCTGAAAAAAATATATTTCGCAAATATTTTGCAAACCGTTTCCAAGATCTGGAAACCAGATACCAGACACTTACCAAAATTTCGCAAGTTTTCCTGAACATTTTTTGCCATTACAGCCTTCTACTCAAGGTCTAGTAACCACCCTAAAATATGGCGTGGATCCCATGTCTCCTTACGGAAATACGAGCATGTCAAATTCCACCGACTGCGACTGATATTTTCTGTGAACTATCGCTTTGCAATAATAGTCCGACTGTCCGAGTTGAATAATAGTCCTGAGTGCGACTCTGCTTCGACTCACCGGCAGTTTGAATGTTCGTAGTTTCTGTCTTGTTTCGCTGTTGTCACATCAATATAATATTCCATATTAAACATTCTAAAATTGTTTCACAGCTCAGATGTTTAAAGTAATATTCGCTGTTTAAAATTGTTTCACAATAGTTAAGTTGAAAAAAGATAACAGTAAATTTTATTATACGCAACACAGTCTGAAAATGAAATTGGCTTCTATTGATGGATCGTACATCAAAGCATTTTTATAAATATAGGGTTTTTATAAAGACCTATTATGCAGAGTTACAGTTAGATCTGGCAACGTCTAGATTTCTGCTAAGAAGAGGGGGCTGGGTTGTACGTAACTAAATTCGCCTAACTTTGACATAAAAATGTACCATTTGATATGTATTTAATGTCCGTATGTACGCAGTAGGGTAATTCTTACTGTAGATGAATTGATCAGTGGAAAACGGTCCAAATCCAAAATTTAATATTTTTAACATTTAACAGGCGTTTTGATAAAAATATGACCAGGGTTAGTTTCCATAATTTGATAAATTATTGCATGTTTATTATTGAAATTAGAAAAAAGTTTTTCAGACAAAAGTTACAGATTTTTCATAAATGTTTATAACATGATATTGGAAAAACAACTCTACATAACCTTAAAATGGAATCAAAGTCGTGTTCTTAAAAAAACACCCTGTATATTATTGCCTCATCAGATTCCTCAAGTTTTTCCTATTCGCTAAACATTATTCTTGTTTTAAACAATTAGTAATAAACATATATTAATGAAATATTGCTCAATACTTCTTCGCGATGCCAAGAAGAATGCAGGTACTTTTTTTATAGAGCCTATTATTTAAGTCATGCCTTTACTAAAAAATTCTATTCACACAGCTCTAAACAATCTTATATGATCATAAATATTTTAAGAATAAAACTACTTAAAATCACTTTCAAGTGAAGATTATTACTTATGACTAGAGTTTGTGCGAGCGCGAAGTATAACAGGACCGTAGTCAGTTTACGAATGAAAATGTTAATATGTTCACAGAAACTATGTTGCATCATAGTACATTATTAAATATTATTACTTATTACCAAGCGCGAATGTCACAGGGCCGACACTGTGCATGTCCTGCCCTTAACTCGTTGGCCTTCACAGCTCACAGCTGACTTGCATTACGAAAACTGCGCTAGCAATTTTAGTTCTTTATGGCACGCTGTAACAGACAGTCGCCGGTATTGCATCGCGTTGATACGTTTCGTTTTTACGTATTCGCCGTGTGTTTAAATAAATTTATAAATATTAATAATTATTAGTTGAGGGGAGAATTGAATAAAGTGAGGTACCATGCCAAAGGTGAAAGAAATAGACGGGAAGTATTTCAAACGTGGTTTGACAGTGATCCCGAGGGTTTTAGGGACATACGTATTCAAGGAAATGACCTTTTTGTACTGTGTGTGAACGCATTATAAATTCTTCAGATAAAACTAAAGTAACAAAACATCTGAAAAGCCATGCCTCGTCTAGCGCCGACGACTCCCTATTTTTTTATGAACTTACAGAAGCCTTTGTTGCAAGCAATATTCCATTAAACAAACTAGAGAACCCCAAGTTACGTACGTTTTTAGAAAAATACATGGATCGAACAATTCCTCATGAAAGTATAAAGTAAGACTTGCATATGTCGATCGTTGTTTACAACAATGTAATGTATTTTATTATAGACAAAGCTACTAATTTTTTAATTGGTGCGTTAAAAGTGACACTGCTAGTGACAGCCACCTACTAGCTTCTAAGGTTCTGGATAAAGCTAATCACGAAACGACAATAAATTTTGTTAATGACTAATGAATGTTTTAATTATATATGGGAACCTTGTCTCAACACTGGCGTTTGTCGGGTGTTGCCATTGTAACGTGTTATCTTAATTTATATAGGTATTTTATCCTTGATTTAACCGTACTATTTGGTAAAAATAGTAATATGTTGCTACATAATTTATGTAAACATATTAATATTTTCATTCGTTAACTGACTACGGTCCTGTTACACTCCGGGCTTGCATGAACTCTACTTATGACTATCGCCCCGTATGTAAATTTTCGGCTTAAAATATAAACAATGGCATCGATACTTCCTTCACAAAATTAGCTTACTATATAGCAGTTCGTGCAATCAGTTGATTTCGTCGACATCCTGAGATCAGTGTGTAAAAAAACTAGTTAAAAAAACAAAGTTGTTAATGTTTTTACATGTAATTTCTGTTAATTATATTATGAGAATTTTTAAATTTATATTTTGTCAAGCTAAATGTGTGATTTATCCTCGTCTGCATGTATTATAAAAATAAAAAGGGCGATTTTCAACATAGAAATTTAACAACAGCGCAGCGCTGAGTACACATAGCCGAGGGCGGTATTGAACAATGCAATTTTGTTGTTGCAGGACTGCCGTCAATGAGGGACAGCCTCACGAACCCCGTGCACGTATACGAGGGGGGATGATGCCCTTATAACGTGCGTCGTCAAGGACATCGCCTCCAACACCGTGATGTGGAAGAAGGAGGACAGGGAGAGGCACAGCACCAGGGTGCTCACGGCTGGCGAGAATAGGGTTACGGCCGACAAGAGGTTCGCTGTGCTACACGACGCGGGTAAGGTTAATTTTTATGATGTTTAGTTATTCGGTTCTTTCAAAATATTGTTCATTTTGAAAGAGGAATATCCAATAGGGAGAAGAAGGATAATAAAAAATTGGAAAAAATAGAAATAAAAAAAGAAGAGGGAACGAAAATAGAGAGAAAAAAAAAGAAAAACAGGGTTTTTCTTTTTAATTGGTCACCTTTTGAAAAAAGTGATTCTATTGTTTATTTTAACTATATAGTTAATTAGTGGGATGAGGTCAAATGTTTCAAAAAACTAATTTTCAGTTAGTCGACGTTTCGCAAAATTTATTTGCATCCTCAGGACTCTAAAATATGACAAACACGCAATGTAGATAATAACAAACGTAATACCACACAGATTAAAATAGGGAATCAGGATTACATGTTTCATATTTATACTTACAATTGAATAAGCTTTTTGCTGTCGTTTTTAAAAATAAATATGAATGAAACATTGATAAAACAGTAATAATAGAATACAACGTACTGTCACCCAGACGTGCATCGGCTATCTACCCGTACAGTTCTAATTAGCTTAAAAACTACACATACCAATATAAGAAATAAATAAAAATGTCTAACTTCTTTTAAAAAAACACTAAAAATTGTAAAAATTGCTAAAATACTTTTTTATACACGGTAGCATTAATAAAACTTACATTAAAAGCGTATGTATATAACATGTTTTTATTTTTAAATATATATATATATTGTTTTTATAATTAGGTATTTGTCATGCAAGTGTATCTTCTAAGTCTAGTATGCAGAATTTATTATATTAAATTGAAATTGAACATAAAAATGATGTTAGTGCTAACAATTTGCAAAAGAACAAGGTAAACGAGACAGCACTGGTGACACATACCAAAATAGGACATCATTTTTCGTTTGACGAAATCAAAATTATTGGACAACAAAACAATTACAAAAAACGATTGTTACATGAAATGATTGCTATTAAAAAGAGTGATTCAGTGAACAAACGCACTGACATTGACAATTTGAATACGGCATATTTCAATTTAATATAATAAATTTTGCATACTAGACTTAGAAGATACACTTGCATGACAAATACCTAATTATAAAAACATATATATATATATATATTTAAAAATAAAAACATGTTATATACATACGCTTTTAATGTAAGTTTTATTAATGCTACCGTGTATAAAAGTATTTTAGCAATTTTTACAATTTTTAGTGTCTTTTTAAAGAAGTTAGACATTTTTATTTATTTCTTATATTGGTATGTGTAGTTTTTAAGCTAATTAGAACTGTACGGGTAGATAGCCGATGCACGTCTGGGTGACAGTACGTTGTATTCTATTATTACTGTTTTATCAATGTTTCATTCATATTTATTTTTAAAAACGACAGCAAAAAGCTTATTCAATTGTAAGTATAAATATGAAACATGTAATCCTGATTCCCTATTTTAATCTGTGTGGTATTACGTTTGTTATTATCTACATTGCGTGTTTGTCATATTTTAGAGTCCTGAGGATGCAAATAAATTTTGCGAAACGTCGACTAACTGAAAATTAGTTTTTTTGGAAACATTTGACCTCATCCCACTAATTAACTATATAGTTATATGGAAACAGGTCACTAATCCTACATTACAATCAAGTTTATTTTAACCTTTAGACTGCCGCTGGCTCATATGGGACAGTAATAAAATAATAGTTTTAGTGATGAACAGATATTATAGTGAATTTTTCCCATTTAATAGGCTCTCTGATCTCTAAAGGATAACAACTGAAATTCTTTCTAGTCGATCGAGGTACCCAAACTACCCATAGCGAGGTGGTGAAATATTTAAAAACTCGTTATTGAACTTGTATTCGTTATTGAACTTTTTACTGAATTTTTTTTCGTAAATAGCCTGTAAACTCTGTAAAATGTATCCTAAAATTTTCCGCAATTGATTGAGATGCAAGAAAGGGGTGATATTTTCAAAATTCTTTATTGATCGTTTATTGACTTTTAATTCAAATTATTTTTTTTTACATAGAATAATTATTAGTTTTTTACTTGAATTGATTGATTGATTGAATTCGAATGTAAAACATTGAATTTCCACCTATAACTATATAGATATATAAGTATAAAAATATATACGTATGAAAATATGTAAGTCTAGGAATGAAGAAAAAATATTATTTTAGTGTAACTGATCGCTTTTTTCACTTTTTTGAGTGGTTTTATTGCTGACTAAATATATTTTAGAGTGTTTTTGGTAGCTTATTACATTATAATATCAAGCACATTCGGTTAAAAATAAATATATAGTAATTTACACAATCTGAAAATTTTTAACATTGTTCGACCGTTGCCAGCCGGCCTGGCTCATATATGAGCCACCCGTGACCTCGGCAACTACTCTAGATGTATTAGATGTTTATATATATAAACTTTGACCCTCAAAAAATATCCATTTATAAGGGAAAAATGCCGGCAGTCTAAAGGTTAAAAGAGGAATATCCAACAGGGAGAAAAAGGATAACACAAAATTAAATAAATGGAAATTAAAAGAAATAAAATAAGAAGAAAAAAACCGTTTTAAAAAAGTTTATTTTTGAAGTTACAAAAAAAACGATAAACATAAAACTTGTTTTTATATTTTTACTGAAAAGTTTTAATATGTTAACTAGAATAACAAAAGGTGATCAAAAAATAGAATAAAGGTTAAAACTTGTTATTTTCTAAATGGAACACCCTGTATATCGTATGGTGATTAATCACAACCATTCATTAAAAGTATTGGGGTTTGTAGAAATTATTGGTTTGTAGAAATTTTGACTTAAGCTAATAAACTTGGAGGATTTGATGAAAATATTTTCAAGATGGCTACACTTCCGGTTATACCGGAAATCGACAAAAACTTCCTTATTTCAAATAGAGTGGTATATTTTTTATTCCATATTTAGATTCTACACGCTATTTTAGGTATATTTTCATGATATTACCCTGTCCCTATCTTTTACCGATTTTGAGTTATTTCTGTTTTTTAAAATGTTGTTCATTAGCGCCATAACATTTAAAACTATCTGTAGTGGTCATTTTCGAAAACTAAGTATCGGTATTAGCACTGTCGTCAATGGAGCCCTACAGCTATACAGCAACGCTTTCATTATTTCTCAATTATATACAGGGTGTTTAAAATAGAACAGTTCTATAAGGCAGCCTCACCATATGCTTCTATAAGCAATCGATATGCCTCAGCTGCAGATTTCTTCAAATTGAAGAAGTAAATCAGAAGTTTCTGCAAATGACGCTTATTCAGCTCAAAACTCGACATTTTCGCTCACAAAAGAAAATGTTATACTGTTAAAAAAATCACTAATATTTTAAGGTTGTGTTGTTGCCTGATCTCCAACCTTACGATAATGACGTTTACATCTGACAATTTTAACCATACCTTACTGGTGGCGCCAACTTTTGTCAAACGACGGAATTTTTTTGTACACCTTTTTTTTTAAATTTTGTTGCATATATTGAGGGCTACCGTTTTTGTACTCACCAGTTGGCGCCACTGTCGAATAAGGTCCTGAAGTATAGCTGTCAAAATTTGTTACTACGGGCGTGAAAACAAAGTTTACATTTAAAACATATTTAATACCGTCTTAAAACCGTATCTACCGTAAACATATCGTGCATGCCGCAGTGTTTCGCAGTCCCGTTTTGTTCGGAAAAAAAGGACATAAGTTTCCGAAGGATAAAACTGTCGCAAAGCAGTGGTTAGTAGCGATTTGCTTGCAGGGACAACTATACCCCTTCAAAACATTCACGTGTTTGTAAAAAACATTTAAATCCTGACGATTATGCGTTAACTAAATAACCAAATACAGAAAATCGTAAGTAATAATCTTTCTTATTCCTAGATAATATAGACATCCAAAAAAAACGTCATCAACTCTGGCTATGAACGAGAGAGATGGAAATAGCGGTCATATCTAAGCATTTCGGTTATGTCAAACTTTTGACAAGTGACTGTCAGAATTCGTAAGATAAACAATGGCTGTCATATGATGTGACAGTCTTGACAAGTAAATAAGGTTATAAATTCCATTAAGAGTAGAAATACGTCTTTTTTTTTCTCGGCCAACTTTGATGACGTTTTTTTTGGATGTCTCTATATTACGTTCATGATTGCTTCAGACACTTGACTTACCCTGACGTTGATAACTGCAACTTTTACATACTTTCATCTCTTGTAATCTTTTGTTGAAAATTTTTCAGCTACTCCTAAATTAAAACCAAAAGCGGTGCCTAGTCGGTAGCCGGAAATTGTCGCTTATCGGTGGTGTATATTCTCGGACCTCACGCTACACTTGCGCCTCTAGCGGCGAAATTATACGCGATAGCCCTCATTGTTAAAGTTTATTCTTTTTAATATACCTTTATTTTGCCCGAACTATGCATTTGTCACAGTTTCACAGTTAAAACTGATTTTCAGTGTTACATCTGCTAGGTTATGGAGTAAAAAGCAAGAAAATCAATTTTTTATTTCTTTACATTTTTTGGTATTGTGTAATACTGTGTGTAAATTTTACTCAGCCTATGTATAAAGATCGTTTTATACAGTGAGGTCCATAAGTAACGGATAAATTCATTATCTACGTAATTTACAATTTATAAGTAAAATCCTGAAACCAATTTTTAATTCTGGAATGACATTTTTTTGAGCATAATTTTATACCTCCCATCCAACCCCCTTGGAGTGACAGCTACCCCTTTAAAATTTTTAAATGGAACGAGGGTACGTGTGATAGCTCATTTGTAAGGGTTCTTAATTATCCATTCAGCAATATAAGATTTTTTGAGATTTGTATATTTTTCATCAAGAAAATTAAATTTGATAATTTCAAAATTATTATTATTATGATATGTATACAATCAAGTGGCTATGTACCAAATATCTGTCAAATCTGACGTTTTTAATTAATTTTGTGTCAACATTCAACTTAAATGTATCGGTTTCTCTGATACGCTGCGCAAAATACCCAACAAAAAGAAGGAACTAAAAAGGGTCTCTTTTTACATATCAGAAAAAAATTATAGATTTAAATTTATTTATTTGCTACATCTGTGAAAACTCATTATTCTATTATGTTATTTATCGCTCATCGTCTAGTTCATCATTATTTTGTGAGTCTTTCGGAGTCAACAGTGAGTCTTTCGGATAGGTACCCAAAGAATTGAAATTTTTATATTATTAGGATGTGGCGATAAAACAAGAACGCAGAAGCAGGTATGCGAAATATACAATACTAAGTATCCTGACCGCCGCATTTCCCAGTTTACGGTTAGTAGAATAGGAAAACAAATTTCGTGAGTTTGGAAATGTCACAGATATTCCTAAATCTGGTAGGAAACGCATTTTAGACGATGAACTGAAATTCGATATATTGTTAGATATTCAAGATAATCCACTACAAGACAAGTTGCCGCCGATAATAATCTTAGTAAAACGTCCATATTGCGTTTTCTAAAAAACGAAAAAATACCGCCCATATAAAGTTAATTTGGTTCAAGAACTAAACGACGATGACCCTGATCGCCGATTGGAATTTTGCGAAATCATGGCAAATAGATGCCAAGATAATCCTTTATCTATAGAAACATTCTTTTTTCTGATGAAGCAACATTCGTCTTAAATGGAACTGTCAACAAACAGTACTGTAGATACTGGAGTACAAAAATCCACATTGGACGATTGAGGCCAATACTCAATATCCTGAGAAGGTGAACGTTTGGGCTGGAATTATAAATTCTCAAATTATCGGACCATATTTCTTTGATGGCACATTAACTGGCGCACGTTACTTGGATTTCTTGCAATATTTCTTAGTTCCAGAGTTAAGAATGCTTTTCCCAGATGATGACAACCCCAATGATATTGATAGAAATATTTGGTTTCAGCAGGATGGAGCTACACCACATTTTTCATTGGAAGTAAGAGCCTATCTAAATCAAGTTTTTCTCAATAGACGGATCGGCAGGCACGGTGAAATTGAGTGGCCTGCTCGTTCTCCCGATTTGATCCCGCATGTCTATTTTTTATGTGGTTACTTAAAATCGAAAGTCTGCAGACCAAATAACAAAGTAGAAGATTTAAAAGACAGAATAAGGCAAAACATTAATCAAATCACCCCGGAAACAATACAAAATGTTTTAGAAGAATTTCAGCAACGCCTCCGTTATTGTCAAGAAGCAACGGGCGCCCAGTTTGAACACTTGATTTAAACTGTTCTTCTCTTCTGTTTCATGTTCTTTTCTCTACCTAGTAACATTAAACATGTATTTTTTTTTTCAATACAAAAATTATAGACATTAAAGAAATCTTATATTGCTGGATGGAGAATTAAAAACCCTTTCAAATGAGCTATCACACGCACCCTTATTCCATTTAAAAATCTTAAAAGGAGTAGCTGTCACTCCAAGGAGGTTGGAGGGGGAGGTATAAAACTATGATCAAAAAAATGTCATTCTTGAATTAAAAATTGACGTGTTTCAGGATTTTACCCATAGATTGTAAATTACGTAGATAATGAATTTATCCGTTACTTATGGACCTCACTGTATTTATCCCCTGTGTATTCGTAGGATATGCAAATCTCCTTTCGAGACTTGATAAAACTAGTAAATCAATTCCGAAAATGCGGTAAATAAACTTTATAACAATTACCCTCACTTTAGTTATACCTGCAGTTATTGCACAAACGAGAACTTTTTAATCGTCTGCGCTTCTCATGCCGTCGGCGCAGTATCCGTTTATCCATTACCTGAAGCCGCGGCTTCCTCTCCATTAGTAGGAAGGCCGTAACCCGTCGCAATAAAAATGCAAAGTGCTTGTTCCGCGATGGCGGAGAGACAAAAGGCCGAATTAAGGTAAAAAGGATGCGGAGGACTTCGCATTCATTGATTCCTCTCCGTTATAAAATCGGTTATGAACCGGCGCGAACGCCTTTGTTTCCGAACTAGAAATAGAGCAAGAGCGCGAGAGCAGGCTTTTTTATCGGCCGCGATGGAATTTTATGTGGGAACGAGGACGCGTCGTCCCGGAGATTTGCGGCTGCATTATCGCTGGAGGAAAAACGGGCACGATCGCGGAGTTCTGGCGGTTTTTACTTCTTCTTGAATTAATAATGATCCGTTTTAACGCTTCCAGATACACTTTGTTGCCGGGAGTTGCCTGGAAAACGTAAACAGGGGGCGGATGTTTAGACATATACAGTTCCATTTGTGTTATTGATGGCAATGGTGTGTTTTTTAATTCTACACTAAAGTTATCCAGGTTAAACGCAGTGGCGGCTGGTGATAAAGGGCACACGGGTACGTGCCCAGCCCAAAGGGTACCCCCATAAGCATGGTGAAATGCCCCCCTTTTTTTTTATTTTCTTCGCATGATGAAAGTGTTTCTTAGGGCTAATTATGAAAGGTAGACCGAATTTTAGGTCCAAAAATTTTCCTCTCAGCTAGGTATGGAAAAAACCCTGTTTTTTACGTTTTTATTTTTTTCTCGGGTTTTTAACTGTCGAAAAAAATCTGAAAAAATTCGTGAATACAGAAAATATGATTAGTTCTATGTAAAAAAAATTTCAAGCTCATTCAAGGTCATTATGACCTCTAAAAAAATTATTCAAACTTTAAAAATCCCATATCTTTTAACCAAAAAAAAGCTTCAGGTTCAGATTTTTAATATGTTATATCAATCAATTTCTTGTCCGTGAAACGACTTAAAATCATCATTTTATAGTGCCCTGATTTTCTCTTGCATTAAAAGGACTCAAATGACTTCAAACAATTAAAAGATATAAAAACTACTAGTTTTGATAAGGGTAATAATTTGAGGTAGTAAAAAACAGTTAAAAATATAACATATTAAAAATCTGAGCCTGAAGCTCTTTTTGGATAAAGGATATGGAATTTTTTAAAGTTTGAATAATTTTTTTAGAGATCATATTGACCTTAAATGAGCTTGAAAATTTTTTTACATAAAACTAATCATATTTTCTGTACTCAAGAATTTTTTCAGATTTTTTCGACAGTTAAAAACTGAGAAAAAAAATAAAACGTAAAAAACAAGGTTTTTTCCATACCTAGCTGAGAGGAAAATTTTCTCAGGACCTAAAATTCGGTCTACCTTTCATAATTAGCCCTAAGAAACACTTTCATCATGTGAAGAAAATAAAAAAAAGGGGCATATCACCATGCTTATGGGGGGATACCCTTTCAATAGAAAATATTTCTTTTGTGCTAATTTACTATAAATTACTGTTACAATAATATAAATTAATTATTACGACAAACTATTCATATTCTAATTATTATTCCTTTTATACCACGAATAATGATTTTTATCACATATATATGACAGACTATCGATCGGGCACCGAGCCACCGTAGTCTGAATTCTCGCATTCCGCGCGCGTGGGCGAGGGCACAGTTTTCTCCAGCCCTCGTTTTTAATCGGGCTTTCTCGGTGACTGGTAAAGTTCGGCGACCATTGCAGACAAAACGTCGTTAAATCGGTCGAAAATCAGCTGAACGGGTCACACTTGTTGGGTGACCGCTTTTAGTTTTATAGTTTATTTTATTCGCTGAGAAGTGTGTTTTTACTGTTTTTGATTGTGAAACGTTTCAAAATGAATTCGGTGGACTTTTTATTGACTAATAAAGATATTACATACGAGATCCGAACGGAATTTAAACGGTTAGGAAGGTCGATACCCGATTTGATTATATCCAAAACAGACGTAGGAAAATCGCGAAATTATTCGCGAAATTTTAATAGTAGTGTCTGCGACAGATTTAAGTGGTTATGTGGGTGTCCTAAAAGAAACAAACTGTTTTTTGTTTTATTAGTTTAGTGATGGGTGGCAACCAAAGTGCATCTTAGACTTTAGTGTGTTGGGAAGGTAGGCATAAGGCAACATCTTGATAGTGCTTATCGAGAAAATATAAGACGTCACAATGAAAATGTGGATAAAAACAGATGTATTTTAAACCAAATAATTAATTGTATTAAATTTTGTGAAACAAATCCGGGACTGTAATGAAAAAGGCGATTAACATTTTTGTGAACAATAAGGACAGGCGAGCTGATTTCCTCTACAAATAACGGTAAGATACCTACCTATATCAAATTTTTTCACATGTTGCCACCCATTATTTTAATATATTTAAGCCCTCAATATTCGTGACTAAATATTATTTCAAAAAGCTACCAAATCCCAAAAATTATTCTTGTGAAAGTCTATATTTTTGTATAAAAGAATTTTTCATTGAAATTCTGAAGTGTCAGGCATGACCTTGAAAATTTTAAAAATTTTCGCCTGCGGCGCCATTGGTAGCTAATAAGTAATCCTACTGACACCCTGTGCCCACCCATGTAACACACCCACGAGCCGCCACTGGTTAAACGTCAAGGTTTTCTCGTCATAACTTCTAAACACTTGATCGATTTCCATCAAATTTCGCACACAGACTAATGTAGGAGGTACATCCCTAAGTAATGATTAAATGATTAAAATCATTTAAAGAAATTCTCCAGTGGCGTAGATATTGGGGGTCGGCACCCCTTCTTCCCTCCCAATCTTCGACGCCACTGGATATTTTACAAAGAAGATTTTTGCATTCCCTGTTTCATTTAGAAAAAAATTACTCTTTTTATAGCTTCGTTTTTGAGATATTTATTTTAATTTAAAAGTGTTGCAAGCACGCCAAAACTTAACTGAACTACCAAGAAAAATACGATATAAGAGGCCAACATTTTTTTAAATATTTTATTACTTACTAGACATAATGTACATCAAATATACAAAAAAATCAAATAAATTACACTAATAAGTTCTCAAAATATCCATTTGGAACCAGCTATTCTGCGCTAAATTTCAAAAAAATCGAGTACACCTTGACTTGACAATCGGACTAATAAATGAGACGAACAAGTGACTCTCAATCATTTTTATTTTGATATTTCTGATACATTCTGATACATCATGAAAATGCCATACTGAGAACATTTGACAATAATCCTCGATTGAGTCCTCGACGGGCAGTGTTACTTTTGGAAACATCAAAATCAACAGTGTTACGTGTGCTTCATAAAGATAATAGCCTGTACAGAATCTCCTTCCTGGTGACGAAAACCGTCGCATGACATTTTGTAACAGGCTACTTGATTCAATTTGAAGGAATCCAGAATTTTTACAAACCATTCTTTGGACAGATGAAGCGACCTTCACTAGAACAGGGATTTTTAACCACCACAATTGTCATGTTTGGTCTCAAGAAAATCCAAGAGAAACCCGTGTTAGGTCTTATCAACATGAGTTTAGCGTTAATGTATGGCTGGGTCTTATAAACGGTTATGTTATTGGTCCATTCTTTTTACCTCCACGGCTTAATGCTAACCTTTTTTGAACATCTTAACCCGTTGACTGCCACGGAAATTTTCAGAAATCTGTTCTAAAATGACAATTTGATTTAATCACATTATATTATTAAAAACTAATTCTAGTGCATAGTTCTCATCAAAAAGCATAAAAAATGTGTGTTTTTTTTAAAAGGTCTTATTTATTATCTCGTAGTTGGCTTCTGTAACAGAAATATCTTCGCGGAAGCCAACTATGAGTTAATTCGCACGCAGACATGCTTCGACCTGTCGCTTCGCTAAAGCTGAATCATAGATACGAGTCCATATTCGTCAGTAGTATCTCAGAAATTGTCGACTGCACCACATTTATGTCTTTCTTGAAAAAAAAAAAACAGCGTCCGACAAAGCCATGTCGTATATGTACCCAAGCAAAAAAACTTTGCTTGGAATTTGAATTTAATTTTTATAATTATATTTTTTGTTCGTCTTTTAATAAATTTTCTGTTCATGCAAGCCAGCATTGATTTTTTGTTCTTTTCCTAGAAGCCATCTATCGATATTAGCACTGATATATTCCAAGTTTAATCGTAGCTGCACAAAAATGGCAAGTAAACAAGGACGAGATAACTCGTAGTTGGCGTCCTAGAAAAAGAACGCAATCTACGAGTTATCTCGTAGTCGGCAGTCAACGTGTTAACCAATCATCTTTTCGATTTGTTCGTTGAGGTACCCATCGCTACACGAATGAATAGCTGGTTCCAAATGAACGGTGCTGCCGCGCATTTTGGAAGACAGGTAATGCCATATTTTGCAAAAAATGCCTTCACAGACAAAGCATGGACCGGTGCATTGTCTTGATGAATCTTATATAATTTGGTCTTCAACAAATCGGATCTTCGTCTTCTCACACGCTCACGAAGGGCCGTCAAAACCTCAATATAATAATGTCGATTGACCGTCTGACCCTCTGGGACCCAGTGAACGTAAATAATGCCTCGAATGTCAAAAATGACGATCATCGCTTTGAATCTGGATTTGCTCATCCTGGCTTTTTTTGCCCTGGCGAGTTCAGGCTCATACAATGCATGGATTGGCACATTGTTTCGGGGTCGTAAGTAAATAAATCACGATTCATCACAAGTAATCACCGTGTCTAACAAGCCTGGATCAGTGTCAATGTTTAAAATGTCAGCGCAAATGTGCATTCTTGATTCCTTTTCCTTGGGAGTTTTGGCACCATTTTTGCGCAAACTTTGCGCATGTTGAACGATTCATGCAAAATCTGGCGAACACATTCTTTGTCGATTCCTGTTATTTCAATAAGTCATCGAATGCGTAGACGACGATCTTCGCGGACGATCTAATTTACCAATTTTTTTCAATGTTTTCGTCTGATTTTGATGTTGAGGGCCGTCCGGGGCGCGGATCGTCGGGATAAACATTCATTACCGCACACTTCTTTTCACATTGCATAAGCTCCTGTAAAAGTTTTCCCCAGTTTATAGATAATCTTGCAATAATGAGGATTATTATATTATGGTTATACTTCATTTAAAAAGTACAATAACAGAAAATAAATTATAATTTGTGCTTTTATTAATAACTAAAAAATATAGGAGTATCTATTTATAACGAATAACGCGTATCGCACAACAAAACCCACGCTCTGAAGAAGCCACTGTATTAACAACACAATTGTTGCCAAAATAAACCAGTGAAAATATACAGATCTACATTAACACTGATTTTCATCTATAGGTCGAACAAGTCAATACTTAAGTGTAATCACTAGATGCATAAATTAAGGGATATAAAAAAATCCCAAATTTTTTAGGTGATTTTCCAAGAGCTGTAACTTGGTGAAAAATGATCGTAGAGAAAAGAAAATTGAAACCTCAAGTTTCTAGTTTTTGGATCTTGACTTTAAATTTTTTAGCATCAGCAGGTTTAGCATCAACAAAAGGTTCATTCGTGGTTTTCTACAATTACGTCATATTCCCGACTATATTATTTTATTTATTTAGTACATAATATTTCAAAACGCTCTGGAAGAAAGTATGACATATATCGTTGTAATTAGAAGAAAAGCGGAAATTAATAAATAAAAAAATACAGGTTCCATTAAAATAAAGTGTTATTTAAACAGCTGCTACATTTTTAGTTCATTGTTTTTGACAGCATATAAAATAAGAAACCCCTGAAAAGAATTGATTTCATAGCTCTAAAAATAACAAAGTTGGGATGCCGGTTAATTCTCACAAACTAACACTGGACAGAGTGATTCCTTGAGACAGCATCCCTTCTCTATCGTTTTTTTTTTCCGGAGATAAAGTGGGTTAGAATGTTACCTGTACTCGACATGACAAAAATATATTTAATTTACTTTTTATACAAACATAAAGACACTTCCTAAATTTTCCATAGCCAACTCAACCTGACTCAGAAAAATAAATGAGAGTACGGTTGACAAACTTCATTTTACTTGAATAATAAAATAAGGTTCACATTTTATACGAATATGTACAAACAACCCTCAAACTTATATACAAAAAGTTTTCGGGTATATAAATAAGATCCGAAAAAGTTATTGTGGAATAAATTATACCTATAAATATACTTTTTGTCTCTCTATGTTTTGAAGCAACTAACTTTTTTCCATTCTCCTTCCACACTCTACTACATTTTATACACCGTGTTCAAATGTGAGTCGGTACTATTGCTAACTTAATTGTTATAGAGACGCGATGCCAGTTAAATTAGTTTTTGAACTATTTTTTTGTGTTGAATTTAATAGTGATTTTAAAAAAACAATTTAACAATTGTGTGCTATGACATTGACATATGTATGTACAATGTGATCGATTTATCAAAGGAATTAAGTTTTTCTCAGAAACGGTGGAAAAAAACTCTACTCTAAAAAGTATTTGATTTATACATGTATATGCATATTGGCTTACCTGTATCATTTTTCAGAATTTCAATTTGTATTAATAAGTTGGGGTTCTGTTTAATAAAGTTTTTATGTACAGGGTGATCGATTTATTAATAACGGAATAACGTAAGAATATGAGATTTGGTATGTGCCATATTTTGATAGTATATTCTAAAATTTTAGAAAAAATAAGCTACCCCTGTAAAAAAATGATTTTTGTAGCTGTAAAAATAACGGTCAAAGGGGAGGGGTGAGAATTCTCGCGAACTCACCCTGTACGTAGAAAAGTGGTAGAATGGTAGAATTTTATAATAAAGTTGCTTTTGGTTTTTACATAACATAGCACGAATATCTGATGAACTCTTATATATTTTATTTATTATATATTTTATATATTTCTCTCTCGTTTACAGCCCTATATTTCCACACCAGTTAGTCGTCTTTTAACCGGACAAATGACGCGTAAAATAATCTCCACAACTCAATTTGTGAAGGGCGGAATTTACGAAATACAGTTTTTTCAACATTACATTTAAGTTCGACTTTGGAGAAGAATTCGCTGTTTCAGCAAACTTCGACACTTTCAGTTCGTTTAAGCTTTCATTAGAAACTGTCGCGGGCAATTAATTTTAAGCGCCTTATACATTTTTTTAGACAGCTGAAAAGTGTCTAGTGTCAGGAATTGTTCTTTAGCGCCTTAATTTTTTTATGGATCGTTGATAATTTGTATAAAAACGAATATTTACTCTAGCTTTTTAATTGTAATTTAAGCACATGTATCCTTCATTTGAAATGCAAAAATAGCGCCAGTGGTGAAATCTATAGACTGCCCTAGTGTGAGAGAAAAGAAACAGAAGTTCTATACTTTGTATAAAATAAAAACCGATTCACGTCACCGGTGACGCCATTAAATGAGTTCAGTGATACCACCACTCAATTATATTAAAATAAAAACTATAATGGAATATTGATTTTTGAACTTCGCGCTTAATATCCATTGTTATGCAGTTGGCAGCAGATCCGAAGTTGCTGTGTTTGTATTACTTGACATTTGCTGACAATTTAAAATTATCTAAACCTTACATTGGCTTTAATTATGGTTTATGTCTGGTTTGAGCATGACGAGGTGTAGCTATTAAATAAACGAACTGATGCCAAACTTGCCAGCGCACTTCGAGCGTGTCACGGCAAGTTTGAACAGAATTGTGTATGGTGATACTTTCCCCCACTATGAGCTCGCTGGACAAGCCAGTGGGTCGCTCAGTTTGACTGTAGCATTCGTTTCAATTAGTCTGCGTACCAGTGACATGTCGAAAAAATTTTAAGTGTTCAGATGGAGCAACGGGTTAATCTCAAGTTTCTTGTTAAACTGTGGAATGCTTTTACGGAAGCTTATTAATTATGCAATGTTAAAAGAAGCGTACGGGAATGAATGTTTCGGGAACGGGAGAAAATCGGGATTCATGATTTCTGATAATGTACATATAACAGTGACCGGAAATTATTCTCATTTACATTTGAGCTTAACGGAAGTACCTACTATTAGTAGTGTGCTGGAGGAACGACATCTAGTGGTTGCTAATCTTATCAGACTCGCTGGAACACGTCGAGTTCTATTTATGCACGTCAGAGGGCGGTCCATAGATGTCACCACTGTATTGGTAAACTTGTTAAAAATTCATAATTGCACTTTTATAATACAAGACATGCTGAACATCTGGTAACAGAGAGAGTAATCAAGAATTAGTGCGATGCACAAGAATAAGACTGATGTTGCTGTGTACAATCGTTTGATAAATAATTTTAGTAACATCGATATGAGCCATATATTGATATCAATTCTTTTTATATATTTTTTATGAGAAGTTAGCACTTTTATAATGTGCAGGATTACAGAGTATATATCAAATTCACAATTTCTAAAAGTTTGTTAGATTTTATTGATTTTATACATTAGGGATCTGTCCTTAGTGCAACTAGTTATTTATGAATCTAACCAATACTGGAACCTTTGGCGTAGAAACAAAAAACTGGACGTTTTCCACGAAACATCGAACTACTATACTTTTCTCGATGCACGTTTCCCCAACTAAGTTGGCATCTTCAGGAGAAGATTAAAACTAAATGCTAACCTACACATTTGCACTATTTATACTATCTTTGTTGCAACGGTTCACTGAACCGTAACATCTGTCTTTGTTTATCAGACCGAACAGTGGACTGGTGGGTATCGGACCATTGTCCTTATTCATACTACTGTTACACTTAATGATTTCTAAACTTTCAAACGCGTCCAACTGTCTAGGTACTGTTTGTTACATTTCTAATTAATTTTAAATTATTTATGTCTATCCTATGGTTGTTGTCAAAAGCCTGTTGGGCAACACAAGATTTTTCTGTTCTGCCATATTTCAAAATAAAAAAAATCTTTAAACGAATGTAACAACCTTATTGCTCCTTCACTGAGACAAAAATTACAACAGTTTTTTTTTTATAGTGTAAAAGTCAAGTTTTTTTTAAGTGTAATAAAACCCAAATGAATAAAGTATTTTCGAAAGTAATCACTAGGGTTCCGAATCTGTGCTGTAAAGCAGGGCCGGATTCGTAATCCATCATGTTATTAACGTAAGATGACACATGAGAGATCAAAAGACAGGAGTAGAAATGTGTTAATAGTGTACATACCTATCGCTTGTGTCGTTCAGAGACACCGACTGTCCTCATTGCTTGAGCTTACGTTGCCACGACCAGTAGTCTTTCTGTATTTATTCTCGTTAAAGGTGAGAGATTTGGCCAGCATAAATGATTGTAAAGGGGAAAATGATCGTTCCACATATACTGAAGTTAAAGGTACAAATTCAAAATAGTTCACATCGACAGAGGAGGACACAACGTGCATTATTTTCACGAATATCGCAAAGTTGTTTGTCTTACTAACAATTTTTTTGTTGTCACGAACATCAGTACATTATTATTTTTACATCTACAGAGGACAATACACATGTTCTATTTCACATTATCACTATTTTTATTCTTTTAACCGCTGTTACTATCTTATTACTACAAAATCTGTTGTTTCATCCACTGTCAGCTGCTGAAATTATGACGTACCTTTGTCTTCTTTGATATTTCCTATGACACGTTGATATGACTTCTGTAAATATGTTTTACGCAATGTATGGCTGTTAGGCAATGAAAAATCGGATATATATTTGGCAAAAAAAAAACACGTCTAAAGTAAATACTGTCAACTACGTTCCACCAAAGGCTACATGCGCAAAACATTATCCAAAAATCGACCCAAAAATTCCTCTTTTCTAACCGTACCAGGTATATTTCTTTGATGGATATTCGAATAGAATTGTCTTTTACACTGAATACATCAAATTTGTGATCCATCTATTGTAAAATCCTTGTAATTTTCAATCATCTCTTCTTTTTTCTATTCACAAATGATAACGACTGTGTCATTATTGCATAAATCCACACAAAATCAGGTAATATGTAAATACAGTACACGAATTCATAAGTGACCTCGAAACAAACAATTGTTTTCAATGCGGCGGTCGACTCGTTTACACCGCTGACGCCGGTAGGTCGCTGTCGGAATAGCTTGCCACCTTACGGAGAAAGTGTATTACGACGTCCCGGGTTCCCGCGAAGCCTTCATTCGGGATAACATTACGCACGGACAGCGGCGTGGGTATACAGGGGCAAGAAATATGAGCTTAAAACATACGGTTTATACTTGAATTATCATAGAATTGTATAGTGCCGGCTCTGCGTGGCAGCATACTTTCCCGGACCTTGGTATTCACCAAGTAGAAGCCGAACAACTGCAGTGAGATAACATCTTCAATATATTTAAATGCCGGTAGTGAGCTTAATCGGGAAACTGTATTTTCTACATTACGGACTTTACGACTGCGTAATTCAATGGATACCAAAACAAGACAATAACGATAAAACGGAAAATCCGCTGATACTACACGGCCGGTTATGCAGGGCACGGCGGATCGGGGATCCGCCCGGAATATTTAGAAAATGTTTAGACGAGATGAAAATTTTATCTGCCAGACGAATACTTTATGTTTACTAGATTTGCCTCTGTTACATTTATTGAGTTTCTCCAATTTTCCGATTCCATATCCGGTGCTTTCCTCATATAAATATAGTGAGAATACTCTCGGAACTGTACCGGAATTTGTTCGCCGAGGGAATGTGGCGGTATGGATTGAGTTTTCTGTTCTGGATTATAAATTTGTTAGCTCATTCTTTCCTTTAAAGGAATCGCGAGGTGAGATGCGAGAAAAATGAGGGGATTATACGGAGTTATGTTCTCCGGAGGCGCCTGAATAGACGCGGCACATCAAACGGTAAAGGAATCACATTTGCCTTGTGTGATTCAGGACCACTCAATGAGGATGGTGGCTTGCGGCTCGTACGTAATATATTCTTTCGTCAAAGTTTTCATATACAGGGTTGTGACAAAGAAATGGATCGACCTTCTATAGTGTCACACCATAAAGCACGCATCTTATGGGATTTCTTTCTAATAAGTTAGGGAAAATTTTTATTTTGCTGTTAGTTTTTGCTTAAAAAATGATACGAAATGACAAGCACTTGAGTAGTCATGTCACATTTGACTTGTCTTATTATTAGATGTTTGAAAAATGTGAGAGAGAACAGTTGTTTCTTTTCTGCTTTTCTCTCCATGTACAATGTGTTTGGGCAGGGATAACTGAAGACCATGTCTGTCATCGGTACCTTTTTCATTGATGGAAATTTGAATGGATATAATTATTTAGCACTGCTCCAAAATAATGCCGTGCCAACCCACAAATTCCATGAAATGACTAATATGGCTAATATGTCTAATAATACATACAATAGTATGTCTTATTAGACATAGAATATAATATGTCTAATAAGGCATATACAATAATATGTCTAATAAGACATAGAATAGTCGATAAGTGCGAATGAGATGATCTACAGCCATAAGTTCGTTAAGGAAACGATAGGACGAGCAGTGGGATCGACTTGCGTTAAAAATTTTATTAGACAAATTTTTGGTTAAATAATAATAGCATGACTAATATGATATAGTTCCAGCGGGAAGCAGCACCACCATATTACCAAATCAATGTCCTGCAGTACCTCGACTTAACGTTTCCAAATCTGTTGATAGGGAGGCGAAGATCGCTAGAATGACCAGCATGATTACCTGATCTTACACCATTAGACTTCTTGTTATTGGAATATGTGAAAAGTATGGTTAACAAAAGTAAACCACACGATCTAACTGGCATAAGAAGATTAACGTACGCGATTAGGTCGGTCACGCCTCAGACGATGTTAGTAGAAGACATTTATAGTTCGTAGTTCGAGGCACGCTTTTTTCAAATTGATTCGGCTTTTAATTCATTACATTATCAAGAACGAAACTGTATTGGTTATTAAGTTTTTAGTTAGTTGTAGCGAACTGCGTCAGATGATTTTATTTTGTTTCACATTAACTTTATTAATTTTTGCATCGACGTTTGAGACCTTCTTGAAACATTTTTGAATAGAGAATGAAAAGAATTTGGGGTGTCACAAACTCCTACTATTTAAAAAGGATCTTAGGATTTAAAAATTTGAATGTTGCAACTGCCTCTAGAAGGGGATATAAGTTAGGCTCGAAGTGTTTCAGGATTTTTTTATGAATATGCGCCATAACTGAGATGAATTTATTCTATAGAGACATCTAAAAAAAACGTCATCAACTCTGGCTATGAACGAGAGAGATGGAAATAGCGGTCATGTCCAAGCTTTTAGGTTATGTCAAAATTTTGACAAGTGACTGTCATATGATGTGACAGTCTTGACAAATAAATAAGGTTCGATAAATTCGATTAAAATTAGAAATACGTCTTTTTTTCTCGGCCAACTATGATGACGTTTTTTTTTTTTTTGGATGTCTCTATATTTGGCTGTTCAGCACTGGATTCTTCCGGATTATGTCACGGTTGGCGATTCACCTTTGACGTTTCGTTGATCATATTGACAGCTTTTTCTGGAGATGTTCCAGACTACTAGTGCTTCATAAACGGAGTCTCCAAGGGTTACCCATTCCTCCGATACCCATACTCTCTATTGAAAATATTCTTCAGAT
Organism: Aromia moschata; assembly: GCA_029963805.1. Classification (NCBI taxonomy): domain Eukaryota; kingdom Metazoa; phylum Arthropoda; class Insecta; order Coleoptera; family Cerambycidae; genus Aromia; species Aromia moschata. Next base: position 66,985 of record JAPWTK010001134.1, read on the forward strand.
ATTCTCTGATGACACGTTGCTAATAGATCTGTCATATATTTTGATAGATATCGATTATTTTTTTATCCTGCGATCTAGTTTCAACTAAGTCCTTAGTTTCAAATTTCACTGGTTGCGTAGGAGCTATAAAAACTTCGTCAATGTTTTTTAAGAGTTTAAATTTCCTCTCAGTTCAATAACCTTCCCAAGGCTCAAGGACTTGCTCAGTAAGGAAGGAGCAACAAGTTAGGTTTAATAAGAAGTTTTGCTTTCAACAGGCACAATCGAAAACAAAAAAGGCAGTATAGTCTGCTTTAATAAACTACCAAGTAAAAGTGCAAAGATTGAGTGCGTAGGAGCTGGTAGATAGTTTGATACTTATAAAATAAAGATCATAGAAATGTAGGTTCCTGGTATAAAAAACGTAAAACACGTTTTGTTGGGTACATACTTATTAAATCTTGTAATCCAAATTTTAATTAATTCTACGAAGTTTTAAGTCATTGTAGTCTAAAGACTCTTACAAATTAAATTCAGAATGTATAAGCGGGGTTGCTATTGTTTTTGTATATTTATTTGTGGGTATAAAACGGTAAAATTCTATTAACGTAGAGATATTGATTTTTTTTGTACTTACAGGGTGTTTCACCCAAAACGGTTTCTTAAATAACTCCGTTATTATAAATTTAAGAAAATAGTTTACAAATACACTAAGCGCAGAAATTAAGAGATATAATTTTTTTTTGATGATTTTAAAAGAGCTGTAACTTGGGGAAAAACAGTCGAAGGGAAAAGAAAAGAAAAGGAAAATTGATGCTCCAAGTTTCTAGTTTTTGGATCTTGAGCTTAATTTTTTTAGCATCAGCAGTTTTTGAATACCTACTTAATCATTAGAAAACCATCGAAAATTTTTTTTTAATTTTTGCTTGTCTTTTAAATGGTCTACGGACCTTCATTTTTTTCGATATGTTCATCATAAAGGTCTTTTATTTTTATTTGACCTGAATTGAACCCTGTACGATCATTTTTCATTGAGTTATCGTCGTTCAAAGCAAAAATGTCATTGTTGACTTCATTGTTGACTTCAATGTCAACAATCAATTACTCGGAAAATAATGAACGTTCAGATAATTGAAAACTGTAAAGTATCCTTTATAAGTTGTAGTAATTGTTTTTTTTTCTAAAAAAATATTTTTTCGAAACGAAATTATTGATTGAAAAAGAGGTAAAAAACTGCATAATTAGAGATTTTTGCACAGCTTGACTTAACTTTACAAATAATGGATAGACTAAGGATATTGACTGCAACCCCAAAGTAAAATACCCCAAAGAATCCCTGATAGTTTCAAAGCGCTGCGGTTTTTCTTTCATAGTGCTCGGAATGATTGAAATTGCGTTTGTGCTAAAAATCAATGTAAGGATCAATTTTTCACTTTTTTTGGATACTCCACTAAATTTTAAGTCGAGGTTATTACCCACACATGCTACCTAAAATCCAGTGTTTTGGGAAATATTCAACTGTTTTTGAAAAATATCACGATAACAGCGCTCTGGTCATTTCTAAATAGCGTCTAAACCAAAAAAAGTCAGAAACTAGAAACTGCCCTTTCGAAAAATGTTGTACATTATTCTGTACCGCAACTAAAAATTGTAAAACTAGCCCAGGTGATGCGTAGCCTCAGAAGGGTTCAGTTTGTATTAATTAGGGCAAAGTATTTTTCTTTCTAGGATTGTTTGATATAAGGTGGGAAGTGTAAAATTAAGTTTTCGACCTCGAAAGCCGGGGGAGAACTTTTTGCAGGCGAAAAACCACGAAATTTTCACGTTTTTTTTTTTTTAGTTTTTTGCTTATATCTCCTAAACGACTCATGCTACAGAAAATTATATACGTTCCAAAATTAAAGTTGACAAAACATCCCACAAAATGCATTGATCAAAGGTAATTTGTATGTCATGTGGTTCATATTTTACCGAAGTTTGAAAATCGACGGATTTAGATGGGTTCGCCGTTCCAAAATGTACACATCAGTAGACATCACCTTCGAAGAAGTCATGTCTTCCTCCTGCTGTGTCCCAGAAAAATTTTGGGTAATGACAAAAACAAAAACAATCTAATCCAGATGTTGAAAACACACTTCGAAGCGAATTGCATAAATATGTTACAGGCAGCAGAGGATGCTGATGTTCTCATTGTGACAACAGCTTTGTCTCAATCTCCAAATCCAAATTTATAATCAGCGAAGATATTGACGTTCTTGTGTTGCTAACTGGGATTCCTAGTTCAACCAAAACAAACTTATACATGCTGAAACCAGGAAAGAGTGGCAAACCTGGCATATTTTCCTCAACATCATCGTATAAGTATGATCCTGACTACATTATTTTTGCTTACGCCTTCTCCAGTTGTGACACAACGTCATTCCCTTTTGGACATGGCGAGAGCAAAATATGTGCCCTCCTTGAAAACAGTAATGCATTAAAGGAAGCGGCATCTACTTAGCGAAAGTTATTTTGTTTAAAAATAATGATTTTATCATTTATTTTTTTATGTACAGCGTACATAAAAAAAGGTTTCAACGGTTTCAAAGGTTTCAACGGACACATCTTCAAATTTGATTCTTGGCTCTCTTTAATTGTTGCAGCTTCGGCAGGGTTTAATTGTAAAAGAACAGTTCTATTTGCTAGCAATGTTCGGTATAATAAAAAAGAGACGTTTATCAACGAGTTATAATCGGTTCGGGTTTTATAATACACAGTGGAGACTTTAACTGGAATATATTCGCTAGCGGGGGTGGTGAATGATTTTTTCAAAAAATTCCCGAGACACGTCAACTTTTAAATGTATTTACCTACATTTTGCAAGTAATGCGAAAAATATAGCCCTTCAGGGGTGGCTGAAACCACCCTCGACATGATTTTTTCAAATGCAACCCTATGGCTTGTGACCCCTCATTGTAAAGCTGGTGGAAAGAGTCCAACGCACTGATCAAATTTTAATTTTTAGTATGTTTGTAGGGTTGCATACAATTAAAACGTAATTTTATAGTTTAATTTATTTTTAACGCAACAATTTCGTACTCAAAATGTGTGTTGTTTAGTTTTGGAATGTAAACCTTACTTTTCATATGTCCCCACAAAAAATTCTAAGCAATTTTTTGCCACAACTGATATTTGTTATTTTTTGCTAGTGTTTTTACACGGCCGCAAAGAGTAATTTAGTTGGTATGCTGTATTCAGAGTTTGAAACGAAGTGTTATTTCAAATTGGTGAAAATGTCTTATTTAACTGAATCACTAAAAATCAAAATTTTGATGATGATTGGATATGGTGGTAGGGCGCGAACTCAATGCGAAGTTGTTCGCTTGTTTCGAGAAACGCATCCTGACTTGCCACCTCTAAATCCAGGTACCATTAGTAAAATGGAGGCACAATATCGAGAGATGGGTCATGTCAGGAAAGTACCGAGTAAGAGGCAGGCTGTTGTTGATGACCACACGAAGTTGAATTTGTTGCTTGCTCTAGAAGAAAATCCAATCACTCCAGCCCGTCAACTGGCCCGTGATAGTAATCTTAATCACAAAACAGTTTTACAAATACTTAAATATGAGAAAAAACGCCCATATAAAATGCAAGCTGTTCAAGAGCTACTTGAAGATGATCCAGATCGACAAGTGGAATTTTGCGATTTATTGATGACTTGTATTGATCAAAACCAGTTATCTTTAGAGTGGATAGGTTTTCTCTGACGAGGCTACTTTTACATTAAATGGGCACGTAAATCGCCAAAATTGTCGTTACTGGGCTGAAGAGAACCCCCATGGGATGAGGGAACTTCATACTCAGCGCCCACAGAAAACTAATGTGTGGGCCGGAATAATACAAGATAGAATTGTAGGACCATTTTTCTTTGATGACAGTCTTAATGGAGCAAGATACTTGCGTTTACTCCAACACGAACTAATGCCAGTGCTATGTCATTTATTTCCAAACCCCTTAACCCTAACTTGACCGACGAGAGGTTATGGTTTCAGCAAGATGGGGCCCCACCACGCTATGCTGCCATTGTTCGTCAGTATCTGGACATAATTTTTCCCGGTAGGTGGATTGGGGAGTCGAGGTAATATTGAGTGGCCAGCAAGATCTCCAGATCTTACACCACTGGATTTCTTTTTGTGGGGACATCTTAAAAGTAGGGTTTACATTCAGAAACCCAACAACATAGCAGATCTGCAGGAAAGGATAAGAGAGGAAATCGGAAAAAATAACACCGCAAATGTTGCATAATGTAAGGGACGAAACCTACCACAGACTGGGATGCTGCCAACAAGTGAATGGTGCACATTTTGAACAATTGTTACGTTGAAAATAAATTTAATTTTTAAATTGTTTTAATTGTATGCAACCCTACAAACATACTAACAATTAAAATTTGATCAGTGCGTTGGATTCCTCTTTCCACCAGCTTTACAATGAGGGGTCACAAGCCATAGGGTTGCATTTGAAAAAATCATGTCGAGGGTGGTTTCAGCCACCCCTGAAGGGCTATATTTTTCATATTACTTACAAAATGTAGGTAAATACATTTAAAAGTTGACGTGTCTCGGGAATTTTTTGAAAAATCATTCACCACCCCGCTAGCGAATATATTCCAGTTAAAGTCTCCACCGTGTATAATCGGGAATTATAATATAATGGTTCGGGTGTATTAGGACATGCTTGCTGTGAAACTCGCGAAGACGGTGCTTTGACGAACACTTCTTTGGACCCGCTATTAACGCGTCGACGTTAGGAAAACATTGTCTAATAGTTTCAGCTAACTTTGCACGTAACATGCAAAAACCTGCAACCCTGTACATAATTTTGAGATATCAGTATAGGCCCACCATGATTGGTACACCTCTAAGATTGGAGGTAATATAATGATCTTAAAGTTTAACCAAGCAGCAACATTTTTTTCTACCGATACAGCACTTTCCACTACGTGGACTGGAATTAGTTTTCAAAGTAATTTCGTCCGTGTAATGAAGGGCAAATGAAATGCTACCTACTCGCAACGGAAATTACTCTCTCAGCGTAGAGCGAGTCAAGTCCATGAAATTATTTTTTAAATCCTACACACACAGTTGTAGTCAAAATGGTAGCAGTTGTAGGCAAGATATTTGAAAACTATTTTTAACATCTGAATACTGGTGTTCAGTACGCCACTAGTGCGGTAATAATGTTCTTTACGTAACTCAAATCGTTCACAATCAGTAGTATATTAAGGTCGTCAGATAAGTACATAAAATGTTGTAAGTTGCAGATAAAATGTACATTATACGTGGGGTATTTTTTTTACTACACTCTTGTGATTACCACAGCTCGGTCTACGATATCTTGAATGAAATATATTTTTTTACGTAGGCTACTTAGGGTAGTTAATAAACTATTTTTTTGTGTTCCGCTAGCACGTCATAAACCTTAGATAAAACGGTTTTTGTTTTTGACCTATCCGCAGTAGTTGTAATGATCTTTTGATTCGATTCTGTAAACAACAGACTAAAGTAAACACGGTACATTTCTTTAAAATATCGTCAAGAGTGTTCGAAATTAATTCTAACCGCTTTTGCTACGTTTGTGGTAAAATTGTTCTGTATAACAAACTCACTGCAAAACGCATATTTCCATTATTTTGGATTTCCGGTATCACATCAAGTTAAATACTGAGCTCCTCACGTGGTTTGCATAAACTGCAGACTGGTCCTCAACTACTGATATTCAGGTAAAAATTGATCTTTGAACTTTGGTAAACCAATGATCTGGAGAGAGACAACTAACCACGCAATCGTTACTTTTGTTTAACAAAAATTTTGGTTTTAACTCGAACAATAAAGATAAAATAGAAAATGCAGATGTTCCATTTTCCATCAGTGTTTAAGCAGGTGCCTCATTCGTAGAATTTGCCAATTTCCAAACCACCCGGCAGAAGTGATACATCGAGCAGTATTCTACTGCATCATAGTAGTGACAGTGAGCAGTCCAGCTCGGATAACTTTATCGGCGAGCAGGACCTTCCGCATTTGATAACTCAGTCTGAACTCAACGATCTTATAAGAGAATTGAAGTTGTCTAAGTCTAAAGCTGAATTACTTGTCTCAAGATTACATCAGTGGAAGTTGCTTAATCATGACACAGGAGTTAGTGTTTATTGCCATGATGTTAACAGACTTTTCGAAGAAATGAAACAATTATGCAACCGAAAAGAATGGGGCCTATTTATTGACTCCTCGACGACAAGCCTCAAAGCTGTTCTTTTGCACAATGGAAATGAAAAGCCTTCTATCACAATAAGTCATACGTGAGTTGTAAAGGAACCTATGAAACAATGTCCAAATTGATCAAATTAGTTAAATATGAATGTCGCAATTGGTGCATCTGTGGTGATCTAAAAGTTATAGGTATGCATTTGGGTTTACACGACTGCTATATCCTGGAGTGGGTACTGGAACCTTCGGCGTAGAAACAAAAAACTGGACGTTTTCTGCGAAACACCGAACTAACATACTATACTTTTCTCGACGCGCGTTTCTTCAACTAAGTCGGCATCTTCAGGAGCAGATTCAAAGTGAGCTTTAATCTTCTTACCAACGCGAGTCGAGAAAAGTATAGTAGTTCGGTGTTTCGTGGAAAACGTCCAGTTTTTTTTAAGACTGCTATACTTCTACTAAATACTGTTCCTTCTTGTGCTTACAGGACACACGGGCAAAAAACGATCCCTATAAAAAAGAAATTTTGGCATGTACGAAATTAATATGTTCAGGTAAAATGAATATAAAAAATAATTGTTTGGTTGACACAAAAAAAACATATTACCATCGCTTCACATTAAGTTAGGTTTAATAAAAACTGTTTTTGCTTTGGATAAGACAAAGCCGGCGGTTCTATACAGAGTCTTAAAGAATCTTTCTGAGTTAAACTAAAAGAAGGAATATTTGTGGGTCCTCAAATCAGGAAAATTTTGGATAATAAAATATTCGAGAGCTATTTGACGGACGTTGAATAAGAGGCTATTCCTTCAAACTTGTCGTTCGAGATTTTTCAGGCAGTATAAAAAATGAGAATTATCAAGAGATCGTTGCAAATTTATTGCTGAATTACGAACCGATGGGTGTGAATATTTCTCTCAAAATTCATTTCTTGCATTCCCATCTGGATCTTTTTCCGGAAAACGGCAAGCGGAACATGGTGAGCGGTTTCACCAAAATTTTAAAGTATTTGAAAATAATTATTAAGGTTTTTAGGAACAAGAAAATGTTATTGTTGGTCTGTTGTGAGAGATGTAGATACAAATATTTACCTACAAGAAAAAAAAACGAAATCTCCTCAATTTAGTGTTATGTTTGTATTTTAAATGTTTTTTTATGATGTAAAATTATTTTTATGATGTAAAAAAAATGTTTCTTATTAAATATCTGAAAAGTTTGACGCCCTATTTTTTTTAAATACTTTTTCCAAGTTGAGGAGGCCTAAAAAACATGGGACAATCCGCGTAAACCGGATCAGAGCTACGACCAAAATTAGAAGCAAATAAAAAATGGCCAAGGGCCCATTTTAAATCTTAGAGCGTGTACTTTCAAATGCCGAGTGCGTCTTTGAAAAATCCAATATGGCGGCTCCGATATGGCGGCCGGAAGTCGGATAATAATCGAGTATCCAGCAAAAAAAGCTTGTAAAAATAAAAATTCGCAACAGATCGGGTCGTTTTTTGCTCAACTCGTAGCTAATGGATGCCCCTAAAAAGCTGGTGTGGTAGGTTGACAAAATCAAACATGGCGGATCCAATATGGTGGTCAAAATTCCAATACGGTGACCGAATTTTTGAAAATAAACCGATTTGCACCAAATTTGGTATATGAGGATGGTGCAGATCACTGGTCACGAATTCGAGGTCAGATTTGCCAGTTTTAAGATGGCGGATACAAGATGGCTGGCTAAATTTTCGAAAACCAACCGATTTGTACCAAATTTATTATACGGGAGATTTTGGGGTCACCGATTACGAATCCGGAATTAAATTTTTAATTATTGAGTTTTCGGAATAGATTAAAGTCCACCATCTTGAATTTTAAATTCTGATTGATCTCAGATTCGTAATCAGTGCCCCCAAAAACCCCGAACACCAAATTTGATGCAAATCGGTTACTTTTTAAAAAGTACATACGCCATATTGAATCCGCCATCTTGAATTTGACAAGTCTGACCTCTAGTTCGTGATCACCGACCCCAGAAACCCCCGCATACCAAATTTGGTGCAAATCGATTTATTTTGAAAAATTCGGCCATCATATTGGATTTTTTGACCGCCATATTGGGTCTGCCATCTTGGATTTTGTCAACATACCACACCAGCTTTTTAGGGCATTCATCAGCTACAATTTGAGCAAAAAACGACCCGATCGGTTGTAACTTTTCATTTTTACAAGCTTTTTTTGCTAGTTACTTAATTATTCTCCGATTTCCCGGCCGCCATATTGAATTATTCAAAAGCGCACTCGGCATTTGAAAGTAGGCGCTCTAAGCTTTAAAATAAACCCTTGGTCGATTTTTTGGTTGCTTCTAATTTAGGTCGTAGCTCTGATCCTCTTGACGCGGATTGTCCCGCGGATTGTACATATGTTTCATTTCATGATCAAAATCTTTCAAAATTATTGTACCTATTAATAAACAGCACCACCCATATCTTAGCATAACTTACAAGTATGGACTTATTAAGTAAATTAAGAAAATTAGAATAAAGATATTATAATATATTATATGTAACGGTATTAAAAAGACAAGTTCGTTATCTTGCCCCGTTCGTCTCCCTTACCTACGAGAAAGATTCCTGTTACACACATCGATTTTATTATTCCAGCAATCGCCCCCTACCAACGAATGCCCCGTCGCCGACTTATCTACCGTTCATAGCTCTTAAAATTTACTTTACATTTTTACGAGTCCCCCAGTAAGTTATCAAGAGGGGTTTCTACATTGTTTACAAACCATTCGTATACACCCGCGGCTCCGGAAATATTCCCTTATATTCCATTGCGGAGACGATGGGCATTTCCAAGTCAAATTTTCATTTAGAAAAATATCCGCGATCTAAATACTGGGATACGCGAAGGAAATGGAAAACCTAAAATTCACTCGCCCGGAAGCTAGGAAAATTCGCTTCGTTTATATGTATGTATATGAATGGAAAAGGGTCAAGTGGTCTTTGTTCAATTTGTTCCAAGGTATTTATATAAGGAGTGCTCAATTCCTTCCGGACAGACTGTATATATGTTACTGTTCTTTTATTTATGCACTAAGGCAATAATGTACTAATATATTTGTCTATCGACTTAATCTAAGATTCACAACTTTCTCACTTTCGCCCCTTTGTAACGGGAGCGACTATATACGCGGTGTGTACATTAAGTAATGAGACTGGCAACGTAGCGCCCGCTCTAGTAACACTGCGGAGACGGGACTTGGAAAGGCGGTAGGCTAACATGTAATGCACCTTCACTAAAAGTTTCAACTTGTTATAGTCATTTATTTGTTCTTTGTGACTGTTTTTGGAAACCGGTTTTTTCTAGTGCGTTTTAAAAGTGAGTGACATTAATTTTGAGCAACGGTGTGCTATCAGGCTTTGCTTCAGACTTGGATACAGCGCATCAGATAATTTTGTATATCTTCAACACGCCTACGGTGATAGTGTTTTTCAAGAGCCCATGTTTTTCGGTGGTTTAAGGCATTATCAGAAGGAAGAGAGTCGATTGAAGATGAACCACGCAGCGGAAGGCCTTCATCTTCAAGAACCGATGAAAATGTCGATAGAATACGGAATCTTGTGCGTTCAGATCGTCGGTTGACGACATGAGTGGTCGAGGAAGAGTTAAATTTAAATCACACCACTGTTCATCAGATTTTAACTAACGAATTGAGGGTGAGAAAAATCGGCGCAAAAATGGTTCCAAACAACCTTTCGCAGGAATAAAAGGACATCAGAAGAGAAAGGTGTCTTGACGTTTTGGAATCGATTGAAACTGATCCCCATTTTAAGGAACATGTCATTACTGGTGATGAGACTTGGGTGTTTGAGTACGACACGGAAATAAAGCGCCAAACAATGGAATGGCACACTTCAAGCTCTCCGAGGCCCAAAAAAGCAAGAATGAGCAAGTCGAAGATCAAATGCATGCTGATTTGCTTTTTTGGTAGCCAGGGAATTGTCCACAAAGAGTTTGTGCCTCCAGACCAAACAGTAAATCAACACTTTTACACACAGGTTCTTGAAAAACTTCAAAAAAGGGTCATGCGTGTGAGACCAAACATCAAGAACAACTGGATGTTGCATCACGACAATGCGCCATGCCAGACAGCCTTTCAATAAACAGAGTGTTTAGCCAGTAAGAATAGTAAAAATATTTCTGTGGCTCCTCAGCCTCCTTATTCGGCGGACTTGAGTCCTTGTGACTCTTTTCTCTTTCCGGAGATTGAAAAATCACCTCCAATGACGTCATTTTGCGACCATAGAAAACACTCAAATGGCTGTAACCAACCAGCTGAAGGCTAATCCAAAATATGAGTTCCAGCACTGCTATGAGGAATGGAAAACCCCTCTCCAGCGATGTGTGGCTTCCGAAGGAAGTGATTTTGGAGGAGAGAATACTGAATTGTAATTCTATTCGAATATAAAAAATGAAAAAATCTCATTACTCAATACTAGTCTCATTAATTAATTTACACACCTCGTATAGGGCGATCGATCAAAATCGTTCATGAAAAGTTTTTTTTAGAAAATTTGGACTTAAGCTAACAGGCTTATGACGAACTTGATGAAAATATTTTCAAGATGACCGCACAGAGTATTGTGGAAATCGATATTAACTTCCCTATTTCAAATAGAATGGTGCCTTTTTTTTTGCAAATTTAAATTCTACACATTATTTTAGGTTGACTTTCTTGAGGTTTCCCCTATATCTATATTTTGCCGTTTTTGAGTTATTTCTGGTTTTTTTGAAATTTTTAGTATTAGCACCATAACAGTTGATACCATCTGGAGCTGTCATTTTAGAAAATTAATTGTAGTTATGTAATATGTACGTAATAAATAACCACTGTGGTTATTAGAATCATTAAGATTTTCAACGGTACTTTTATTATTGCTCAACTATCTACAGGGTGTTTAAAATAGACCTTTCATTTAGCATAACTTCAAACCATCAATACTAAATTTTCTTCAAAATACAATACCCCATATCGTACCTTACATTTTGACGTAGAATTAAATTCTGCGTCCATCTGTATCACTATTCTCTATACCTATCTTTAATATGTTTTTAGTTATTAGGTTTTTTTATTTGCCTATACATAACGCAAAATCGTTTGCTTTTTCAACAGCATGTCATGGAAATAACAGCCAATGTCACTGCTACTGTTACTGTTTTTTTTTTTCGAGTAGTATACTGTTTTTTTTTGCGTTCCTCAATATATAAATTTAATAATATCAAATACATCCTGGAGTGGGTACTGCAACCTTCGGCGTAGAAACAAAAACTGGACGTTTTCCACGAAACACCGAACTACTACACTTTTCTCGACGCGCGTTTCGCCAACCAAGTTGGCATCTTCAGTTTTAATCTTCTCTGAAGATGCCAACTTGGTTGGCGAAACGGGCGTCGAGAAAAGTGTAGTAGTTCGGTGTTTCGTGGAAAACGTCCATTTTTTTATATCAAATACAGATATTTTGAACTTATTGAACAAAGTTTAAACGGATAGGCGAACTTTTCACAGTTTGGAAGAGTGAAATCTGCCAGAATTCGGCGAAAGCTTATTATAGGGGAAGAAGCTGCTGTAACATTCTGCGAATATACTATGATATCCAACTAATGATGTTGAACAAGAACTTACGGCGATGTTCGAAGATCAATGGTTTGTACTTCAGAAGTTCAGTCAATAATGTTAAGGTGCTTGGTACAAAACAGAAATCACATAGTTTGATTGTGAAATTTTTAGATGCATTATACTATACTATGTATTACTTAAAACATACTTATTAATTATGTTTTTTTAAGTACACGAATGACATTGATTTCAGAAAATGTTTTATCATGTAATATGTGTTTTAATGATATGTGTATCAATCGTTAGTATTAACAGCTGTAACGAACACAGAAAGGGGTATACATTAGTAGCACCATTGTCTGTTATTTCCATGGCATAATATTGAAAAGTCAAACGATTTTACGTTACTGCTATGTAGATTAAAAAAACTAATAACTGAAAAACTAAAATATTAAAAATAGGTATAGGAAATGGTAATACAGATCGACGCAGAATTTAATTCTACATCAAAGTGTAAAGTAAAATATGGGGTATTGTATTTAAGAAAATTGAGTTTTGATGGTTTGAACTTGTGCTAAATGGAAGATCCATTTTAAACACCCTGTAGATAATTGAGCAATAATAAAAGCATCGTTGCAAAGCCTAATGATTCTACTAACTATAGTGCCAACAGTGATAATGTATTTTATAAAATGACAGGTACAGATGATATCAAATGTTATGGTGCTAATACCAAAATTTCAGAAATACAGAAATAACTCAAAAACAGCAAAATATAGAAATAGGGAAACCTCAAGAAAGTCAACCTGAAATAACGTGTAAAATTAGAATTTGCAATAAAACAAGCACCATTCCATTTAAAATAAGGAAGTGGGTGGTGACTTTCGGTATAACCGGAAGTGCGGCCATCTTGAAAATATTTTCATCAAGTTTTGTCGTAGGTCAATTAGCTTAAGTCCAAATTTTCAAAAATCACAAGCTTCTGCAAGCCCTAATACTTTTAATGAATGACTTCGATCAACCACCCTATATATGAGGGGTCCAGATGCAAAACTCACATTATCCATAATTTTTCGAAATAGAGTTAGTGGCGCTATCTTGTTCATCGTGTTGAACTACACCATTTTAAATTTTAAAAGTGGTGTAAAACTCACATTTTCGTATTTATTTTAAATTGTGGAATCTGTGAATTGTTTCAAAACTCTTGTACTTTGTAATTTTAGGTTCATTATAAAAATATTTCACTTCATCAGTCAATGATGATAATAAAACCGTATTCTAAGTATTTTGTGCAGCTTTTTATTTCGATTATGAACTACCATATTACATACAATTTTTATTTATATACCATTGAGTTTATTTCCCAAGTTCCTTTTCTTAGCTTATTTCATGAATTTAGTGTAAAAAATAATATTATGTAGAATAATCTGGAGAAAAACGACCATTATCCAAAAAGTTGTATCAAAAACTCACATTATCCAAATTTTAATTCACTTTCTTGGAGTCAAATATTGTTGTGCTGTCATTTCACCAATTGAGAAGCAAAAGTACAGTTCTAATACAAATACCAAAAAAATTTCAGAGCGTCAAGTCACTTGAAAAGTGAGAAATCAGTTATTCCTTCTTCCTGAACAATTTTAAAAAAGTGGATAATGTGAGTTTTGCATATATACCCCTCCATATAGTCGTTCCCGGTACAAAGGGCGAATGTGACAAAGTTGTGAATCTTACATTAAGTCCACAGACAAAATTATATCATTTATAATATATTGGCATATTTATCGCATTAGTGCATAAAGAAATGAACTTCTTTATGCACTTGTTCTTTAATTAAGTGAAAAAACAGGCTACTCAAAGCTTTTTTGACGGCTCTAGGATAATCACTTTTTTTTGCAAAGGGCTGGATTTTTACACAATCATTTTGCAATTATTGTGCAAAAACTATCAGACCGATTTGAATAAAATTTGGTTTGTTGTTTTATTCTGAGCCACGTTGAAACGAAAAAACTGTTTTTTTTCCATTCTTCTTCTTCAATCTGTACTTAAAAATTTTTAGCGGCAGTGGTTCTCACACAATCATCCGAAAACCAATACATTTTTTTTCCAAATTTTTGCTTGTCTTTAAAATGGTCTGTGGACTTCAAAAAATGTTTTTTCATCATGCGACCAAAAAGCTCTTTTAGATAGTTTAATCAGCTTTAATTTGACCTCTTAACGAGCTACATACGATGATTTGCCGCGGAGTTATCGTCGATCAAACAAAAAAAGTCCTTTTTCAACTTTGACAATCAATTACTCCGGAACTAAATCGTACAGAAAATGGAGGGGGAGGGAGAAATAGGGTTTTTGGAAACTGCAAAACATTCTCTATAAGACACAATCGGGGGCGATTGATAAAAAATTTTTTTGAAGCGATAATGGCTGAAAAAAAGTTGAAAACTTGCGAATTTAAGGATATTTGGAAAATTTTGGATATAGTGGATGAACGAAGGATATCGTCGGTAATTTTTTAACCTCAAAGTGTCCCCAAAAAATCCTCAAAGTTGCAAAGTGCTGCAATTTTTTTTTTTAGTGCCCCGAAGGTTTAAATTTATCGTTTCGGCCAAAAATCACCGTAACAAGCAATTTTTCGATTTTGATGGATTTTTTCAACTTCAATGTGATTTTTTTGGCGACAATCCATATTTTTGCTTTGCTTTTCAAAAATTTTTTTGTTGTTGAAAACTGAGTGAAAAATCATTGGACACTGAGTTTGAAAAATCATATTGAAGTTGAAAAAATGCATAAAAATCGAAAAAATTGCTTGTTACGGTGATTTTTGGCAGAAACGATGAAGGAACCCACACCTATCATATGGATTTTGGTTCCCGGCCAATTTTTCTGGGATTGAAATATGTTGTACTTTGAATTGTTTGCATCCCCCTGAACAAAAGTTTTCATGGCACCAAGGTCCAAAAATCAACTCCAAGCGAGTTACGAGCCGTCGAAAGTCAGATATTTGACTTTCCACGAGCCGTCGAAATCGGAATTTTTTGGAATCTATTGAGTTTAGCAAAAATTATGGAAGAACAAAAATGTCTTAGAATTGGTCAAGGAATACCCTCAAATTTTTTTTCAAAATTTTTAGAGATGATTTTTTAAAAATGGCGAAAAATTGCATTTCTCGTAATTTCAAAAAATCCCTCTCTAAAATTCTGAAAAAATTTGAGGGAAACTCAATCAATATATTCCAAAAAAATTCCGATTTCGACGGCTCGTGAAAAGTCAAATATCTGACATTCGACGGCTCGTAACTCGCTTGGAGTTGATTTTTGGACCTTGGTGCCATGAAAACTTTTATTCAGGGGGATTCAAACAATTCAAAGTACAACATATTTCAGCCCCAGAAAAATTGGCCGGGACCCAAAAATCCATATGATTCCTTTATCGTTTCGGCCAAAAAAATCACCGTACCTAACAAGCGATTTTTCGATTTTTATGCATTTTTTCAACTTCAATATGATTTTTTTGCGACAATCCATATTTTTTTGCCCAAAAACATTACCCGTTGGAAAAAAATCGAAAAAAAATGTTTGAAAAAAATTTTTTTCAAAGAAAATTTTTGAAAAGCAAAGCAAAAAAAGAAGTAAAAAAACATGGATTGTCGCCAAAAAAATCACATTGAAGTTGAAAAAATGCATAAAAATCGAAAAATCGCTTGTTACGGTGATTTTTTGGCAGAAACGATGAAGGAACCCACACCTATCATATGGATTTTGGTTCCCGGCCAATTTTTCTGGGGTTGAAATATGTTGTACTTTGAATTGTTTGCATCCCCTGAACAAAAAGTTTTCATGGCACCAAGGTCCAAAAATCAACTCCAAGCGAGTTACGAGCCGTCGAAAGTCAGATATTTGACTTTCCACGAGCCGTCGAAATCGGAATTTTTTGGAATCTATTGAGTTTAGCAAAAATTATGGAAGAACAAAAATGTCTTAGAATTGGTCAAGGAATACCCTCAAATTTTTTCAAAATTTTTAGAGATGATTTTTTAAAAATGGCGAAAAATTGCATTTCTCGTAATTTCAAAAATCCTCTCTAAAATTCTGAAAAAATTTGAGGGAAACTCAATCAATATATTCCAAAAAATTCCGATTTCGACGGCTCGTGAAAAGTCAAATATCTGACATTCGACGGCTCGTAACTCGCTTGGAGTTGATTTTTGGACCTTGGTGCCATGAAAACTTTTATTCAGGGGGATTCAAACAATTCAAAGTACAACATATTTCAGCCCCAGAAAAATTGGCCGGGACCCAAAATCCATATGATTCCTTTATCGTTTCGGCCAAAAATCACCGTACCTAACAAGCGATTTTTCGATTTTTATGCATTTTTTCAACTTCAATATGATTTTTTTGCGACAATCCATATTTTTTTGCCCAAAAACATTACCCGTTGGAAAAAAATCGAAAAAAAATGTTTGAAAAAAAATTTTTTCAAAGAAAATTTTTTGAAAAGCAAAGCAAAAAAAGAAGTAAAAAAACATGGATTGTCGCCAAAAAAATCACATTGAAGTTGAAAAAATGCATAAAAATCGAAAAATTGCTTGTTACGGTGATTTTTGGCCGAAACGATAAATTTAAACTTTCGGGGCACTAAGAAAAAAAAATTGCAGCGCTTTGCAACTTTGAGGGGTTTTTTGGGGACACTGAGGTCCGACTATATCCTTCGTTCATCCATTATATCCAGTTATACCAAATTTTCCAAATATCCTTAAATTCGCAAATTTTAACTTTTTTTTCAGCCAACATTATCGCTTCAAAATTATTTTTTTTATCAATCGCCCCCGATTGTGTCTTATAGAGAATGTTTTGCAGTTTCCAAAACTCTACCTCCATATTCTGTACGATCATTAGTTCCCGAGTAATTGAGTGTCAAAGTTGAAAAGGACTTTTTTGCTTTGATCGACGATAACTCCGCGGCAAATCATCGTACGGAGCTCGTTAAGAGGTCAAATTAAAGCTGATTAAATTGTCTAAAAGAGTTTTATGGTAGCATGATGAAAAAAAAATTTTGAAGTCCACGCCACACACCATTGTAAAAACGAGCAAAAATTTGGATTTTTTTTTGTTGGTTTTCGGATGATTACGTGAGAACAGCTTCCGCTACAAAATTTCAGAGTACAAGAATTACAAAAAAGTCCAGATCTGAAATCTAGACAC